>JACEVL010000109.1:525000-715000 GCA_020284085.1 Aporrectodea caliginosa
TAAATAATTAGGAATCAAAGTTGTATGTGTTTCACATAGTAAAAAACTAAAATGAAAAATTAGGCCAAATCTGTCAAATTTAAGCTCTGCTCAATATCAAATATGCTTCAGGACTGCTAGTAAAATATTTGTGTAAGAATTTTTTTTATTTTGCATGACTTTCTTTTTCTCTAATTCTATTTCTGAATTTGACGCCTCCTGTGAAATATACCCATATACTCAATGAGATAGCGAATGAATAAGACCATGTGTAAAATTATCAGAGGCATCATGACGACGAAGTGTAGCGACTTCATTTTTCTAAACTCGGCTTATGAGGGTGGATGGCCAGTCCTCCAGTCATCACCGGTGTATTGGTTGATGTTCGTAGAAGATTTGCAAAAGGCGCGAATATACGAGGCAATGGCGGCCGTCGGAGAGTTGATGCAAATGGTTGGTGTGGTCGGGAAATCGAATGTGAATGACTGCTTTAAATGCTCTGGCCTCACGTGCAAGTGTTGTAAGGAGATCCAAATATTGCCAATAACTGTGAAATGTAAGTACACAACCGCGCTGTAATTAAATAATTTGTAGCATCTAGATAGCGCATCTATAAGTTATCTACTCGGAAGCGCTCTCAGTCAAGTACCGAAGTAAATTAGGCAACAGTGTTCAATTATTTTCATGCATATTCGTGATCTCCGCCGAATTCGACCAATTCTTGACATAAAGAGTTCTTCCAAAGTGCGACATTCCAAAGTTTGCCCATATCTCAGGCTATATACGGGATACCCTTCACTGGCTCCCTATCCAACAGCGGGTACAGTTCAAAATCCTTTCCCTCATGCGTAACTGCCTTTGTTGGGGTGGCCCCATCCTACCTTAGGTCTTTTTGCACCTTTGTCTCCTCTTTACCTGCGAGTGTCTCTTTGCGATCTTCGACCCGTGGCCTTATGGTTGTCCCTCGCATGCGCTCTGCTACGGCCCACTCTAGGTGCTTTGCACGTGTTGGCCCATCAGCTTGGAACTGTCTTCCCCAATCTCTTCGCCTTGAGTTACTAGCCCTATCACCTTCCCAGTTCCGTAGACGCCTTTAAGAGATTTTTGTTCCCTGACGCAAGCGCTGAAGCAGGTCAGAAGCGCTGCTGATTTTGAGCAGCGCTATATAAATGTTCGATTACAATTACAATTACAATTCCAAAATCATTGCGTCTCATTGCTCATTCCAGCGTTGATTACCGTAATTCACCTTTTATAACATATAATCCATCAAAATTAAACAATGTGTACCGTACCAGTTACTATAGCCTAATCTCCGTCAGACTTGGTTCTGTTCGACGACCATGCTGCTTTTGCACAGATAATTATACGCTTTTATCTCCTCTACAGTCGATTTTGAAAATGCTGTATCTTACCATGCAATTACATTCTGTTCTTAGTGCTGCTGCTCGCCTGATTGGAGCATCCGGAAATTTTGTCCGCATAATCTACCTACATGCTTGATACCTTGCACTGGCTACGTATCCCTCAAGCACTAAATATAAGATATTAACTTTCATGTGAAACAGGTCGGTGGGAATTGCGCCATCTGTTCTTCGCTCACTGTGTATCTCTGTTTCGTCCGTCCCTGGCTGCAGGTTCGTTCGTTCGGCCAATCAAGGTGTTATTCGTGTCCCCCGGTCTCGTTCCTCTAGATTCTAGAATACAGCACAGAAGCTTTGCTTTCGTCGATCCTGTGACCCAGAACAACATTCCTCGTAAAACTAGAGCTGAGCTAGTCAGCCTATCTCCTTCTCTGTTCTGCAAGCGCATGAAGTCTATTCTCTTTGAACGAATGTTCTCCTTGTTGTTCGGCAGCGCGGCTCATTAGTTTTTCGTCTAAAGTTGCTCTTTACAAATTTTAGTTTTTATCTTACGCTATTGCTTTGATCGTATATTCAATATTGCATTGATCGAAACCCCAATCTAAAGATACAAATTATATTGATATTAGTACTATTGATTCGAATAGTTTCCATCTTGTGCGTGATGATTCTCTGATTGTATTGATTTAGATTGCCTGAGCGTAACATATCTTCCAAAGACTCAAAGAAAGATTATCGAAGTGGAAGGGAGGGGCGAGTCAATCATCAATGAGGAATCCCCAGGTTGGTCTCTAAAAGTACATTGAATATGTTTTGTACGACACCATAAACCACAATAATTAGCATCAGCAATAATGCATTTTCCGGTTAGGTGAAAGCTACTCAAGTAGGATGCATAAACATTCCATCGTCACTGCCTTAAAAGGTTTTCGCGCATTTGGATTTTAATCTAACATCATATTATGTAATTTCCAATTCTGAATTCTAAAGAGCCACTCTCCTATAGCACAAGGCATCAATCGATGATCGCTCCAAACGAACCTTATCGAATATCTATTTTATTCTATTTACGGACTTATAAAGAGGCTCTCACAGTACAACCTAATCAGAGGCGCTTCCAGTGCGAAGGGCCCCTCGAAAAAAGAAAAGTCTTAAGAGAACGAGCAGAAACAGTAGTGCCCCCAAATAACATCGCAACACGAGTTATAGCAGGAAGGTCATTCCACACAGAAGGGCCAACAGAGGCATAGGCACGTTGCTGTGCTGTGGCAGTCCGAGACCGAGGAACTAGAAGGTTACGATGGTCGAAAGAGCGTAGAGGACGTTCAGAATAGATCTCAGAGGTAGCGGGGAGTTTGACCCAAAAACATTTTACACGTAAAAAACAGAATTTTAAACTGAATCCGAGCAGTTGCAGGAAGCCAATGAAGGTCTTCAGTCATGAAAGCCGAAAATTAATATGAGAGAAACGAGGTAGCCGGGCAATCAAGCGAGCAGCTGCATGAAGTACTGATTGAAGTGGAGCCAGGCGGAGTTTTGGTAGGCCTATGAGTAATGAGTTACAGTAGTCAATGCATGAACAGACAAAAGCATGAACCATGGAAGAAAAAATCTGCGAGGGGACAGATCGTCGAATGGCACGTAGACGCCGCAAGTGATAAAAACTGGACCAAGAGAGATTAGAGCTATTTGCAGAGAAAGAAAGAGTACTGTCAAAAGTAACACCCAGGTCACGGACATTTGTCGAGAAAGCACACTGATGGAACTTATTGGCAAGCAAGTCGTAATCAAGTTTAATTAGCTGCTGGCGAGTGCCAAGCCAGATCAATTGAAACTTGGAAGAGTTGAGCGAAAGCCGATTAGAGGACATCTAACAATTTAGATCAGAATAAAGAGATTCCATAGATTGGGAAAGATCAAGCTGATGAGAAGAGGAGCCATGAACAAAGGCCGGGACATCATTAGCATAGAGGTGACCAGAGTCCGAGTGTTTAGCGAAGAGAAAAGGGATATCAACATGATATGAAGAAGTGTACCATAATGTGTTTGATAAGCGCACCCAACAGCTGAGGGGTTGTGTAGAAGTCCGCATTCGACTAGATACATCGTATGCAAGTTATGCTGACGAGGAAGTGAAAAAATACGGATTCTAAGACATAGTGAGGTGCATGGGTATATTCATGCCTAAATAGGCCCTACAAAGAAAGGTTTGTTTAGGCGATAATCCGATACCTTGCTCTCGTAATCAATAGTAGCACTCGTAGTTTGAGTATTATTTCTTCTATGAGCAAATAAATCTGACTAATCAAAGGCTCTGAAGCTTTCTTACTGCACAAGATCAGTCTGCATCGCATTACAAGCCACGCAGAAAGTTGATACTGGATGTTCATGTGAATGGACTGGAATAAGAATTAAGGCACGGCTACGCAACGTTTTGGAAGTATGCTGCGGGAAGTTTAATAATTTCAGTCATTTCAAGGTTAAGAGTTTTCAATAATACTCACTTAACTTTATATTACTTTGAGTTGCCTAATTAATTAGAAATCTTTTATTTCCGTTTTCTAAGAATGTACAAAACATCAACCAACGCTCTTGAGTCATTTTCTGCTATTAGATCAATTTCACTTTTTGGAGATACAAGAATTTTTTTCTTTAAAATGAATAATTTATTCATCTTAGGTTGACCAGTAGTGTATGTAGTTAAGAAATATGGGTTCTGTTGCACACTAATATTCTAGTTTCATCAGTTTTTACAAGTATTTTGACAACACCCAATTAGCAATGTCCACTCCGTTACCAAACTTGCTTTTCCATAAATTTTAATGAAAACTAAAGCAACACCAAATAACTACATGTTACACTGAACTATATTGTGTCACTTGTCTACATTTCTAGTAAACTCATAATATCAACTCAGTATGAGTCAGTAACATGCAGTACAGCATTGTATTGCACTAAAAGAAATGTCCACTCCTAAATATAAATATACATAACGCAATGTTTTACATGTATAAATATGAAAATATACATAACTTTGTAGTTATGTTTCACACATGTTCCCATAATTATAGATTAGTTATATAAAAAGAAAATTAATTCTATCTTAACACACACGGGTATAAAAATATCTGATTTGAAGCTATTGCTGCTACAAATAAAACATGATTTTTTAAAGAAATGTCTATCACTCCATTACCATTACATGTCCACTCCGTTACCCAAATGTCCAATACGTTACTATGTACTGTGTAAGAGGTAACGGAGTGGACAGGTAACGGAGTGGACAATTTCAACATAACATGAAATAAACTTTTTATCGCCCACGTTTCGGGCCACATTTTTGAACATATCAATTGTGTTCATTTAGGATTTTAGGAGATGAAACCTGAAAATTGTTGACTACATAAGCATCTTCAATGTAGATTAATTCTTGGTAACGGAGTGGACGCCTATTAAACGTATCATACGTAGTTTACACCTTTCAAACCAAATAATTACCGCATCTAGTCGAAAAGCCAGCATATAAACGAAGTATACACAAGCACAGACGTCATAAATAGTCTGACTAATTTGCACAAGACCCAGATGTTGGTAAGTAAGTAGTAGTGCACAGATGTATGTACGGTAGCGGAGTGGACATTATTTCAGGTGACAGCTGAAAATAATTCATTTAGCCACAATAAGTACTGTTTCATTTAATGACAAACTTATTACATAAAGGCGGTTCAATGCTGTTTACGAAACACATTAAGTTTTTGAAAAACTATCAGTTGTAGTCGTATTTCTATAATGTTCTTAATGTTATTTTCGACCCTGTATGAAAATGACGGTAACGAAGGGGACAATTTTCAAATTCAAACGCAGCAGGTAAAATAAACAGTAAAGCATAACATTATATCCAAAATAACCATGGAAACAATAATCTCCTCAATAGTAAATTCATATAAATAATTGATTTGAAATAATTATGGCGAGTTTTATTTTAAAAATCTTTGTGACAACAGAAATGTCTAATTGATTTAATAGCAGAAATGACTCTCTTATACTTTTAGCCATAGAGCGAGTTGACATTTTTCGCAAGAAGTATGACAAGGATTTTCATCTCGAGATAGATAACGAGTTATACCTGGACAAAGGAGTCTTTAATGGATGTGCCAAATTGACCATCGACGGCAAAATGCCGTTCGAGCCTGTGTGTTTCAGCATTACGACTGGTCCAGTCTCTCGCTCGTACTCTAAAACTCTGCCGCGTTAAACATCAGTCATCGAACATTTCGAGAAGACGTTGTACACAAAGAAAGAAATTTGCAACGAAAATGATTAAGCTATTGACGAAACTAAAACGTTGGCACCTGTTCTGAACAGGTTTCATTCCTATTTTCAAACAGACTTTATTGTTCTCGTTCACACAAGTTATTTATTTATGTCAATAAAATGGAATTTCACTGATGCAATAATGTGCTATTATCGCTTATTTATAATCGTAGACTCGAAATTCCTGAAGCGCGCTACTCTAAACCCAAGGACTAATTAAACAAAGGACTGGAAACTACTTATAATATCGTGTGATTAGTTTTGGTGGTTTATCGGGGTCAGGAACATTTCACACCTTGTTTACTTAACAAACGCATTCAGTTAATTTTATTACCTTGTTGTTGTTACCTTGTGCTGTCAGTTCGTTGAACCCTGGCGACCGTCATGATCAAGTTCCTCCATTTTCTTCTGTCCGCCGTCGCATCTCTCAGTTCTGACAAATTCATTCTAGTTATTTCATGTATCTCGTCCATCCACTTTATCCTTGGTCGTCCTTGTTTTCTCCTTCCCTCTCCATATGCTAACAGCATTTCCTTTTCCAGTCCGTCTGACCGCATGATATGTCCAAAGAACCTCAACTTTGCTCTTAGCACTGTTTGTTGAAGTGTCTCTTCTTTCTCAATTCCTATATCCCTGCGCACCCATTCGTTAGTCTTTTTCTCCGTCCATGAAATTCTCTGCATTTTCCTCCATATCCACATTTCGCATGCGTTAATCTTTTTTCTCGTTTTCTTAGTCAATGTCCATGTCTCACTGCCATATGTTAATTTTATTAATGAAGTCAAATCGACGAATGATTAAGTCTGCAAAGAAAAAAATGCATGTTGAGATTTAAAACACCGTAATTAATACAATTATAATCAAAAGTTGACGTGGGCAACATCTGTGCTTAAGCTTGAGATCGATTTACAATTATTTTCTTTAGTGACCATTCTGAATATAAATTACTTGCTCTGAAACTAAGCGCAAAGCACCAGCTTATTCACGAACACCTACGCTGAACCAGTTGTGACGTTATCAGGCAACCAGAGGAATAAAGATATTAGAAATATCCTAAAATGCGAATGAATGCAATAAAATATACCTAGTAAAAATTAATGGCGTCTGAAACGGTAAAACCGGAACTGAAAAAGACTGTTACACAGCCTTATGAGCTCCGCTGTAGGCCTATAATCTTTCATCCGCTAGCCTGCAAACACACACACACACACACAGAAATACAAAAACACACACACATACATACACACATACATACACACATACACACATACACACACATACACACCCACACATACACATAAAACCTAGAGTCTGCATCTGTCCAAGAGATATTGATTGGTAAAACGTTGTGTTTGACGTGTTAACTATAAACAATAATATTTGTATTCATAGCGTGATTTCGATTTTCAAATCAGACGATGTTTCATTCGATGAATATCTCGAATTAGAAGTTTAATAATTTAATGTAGTAAACTAACACTGAAAGTAGAGTAGCCTATTACGTGGGACAAATGATCAAAACTACAGGGACAAATCCTGAAACTTCTGGGGAAAATCCTAAAACTACTGGGACATTTTCCCCAGTAGTTAAACTGTTAATAATTATATGCTTTGCAAATGGGTGCTATAAATGTTCGATATGAAGGAATGAGTAGGCTATACATCAGCGCTCGTGCGTAGCGCTTAGCCTTGGCGTACAGCATTCTAGAAATTAGAAGTTTACGATATGGTTCTACGAGTTTGCTCAAACTCTTCTCAGTCTACTACTCCATGCTGAGATTTTTTGCGCGTGGTTAATTCACTTGGGTCCGTTCCTTGAAAATGTTTCTCTTTCCTCCGATTGCTCACGCTCGGAGCGCCTCTGAATAGTCACTACGTCGATGGGCACCTTATAAATGCTCAGATACAACACAATACAATAACTTACGTAAAAGTTTTTGATCGCAAGAAAACAACCTTTTTGTGCAGGTGCTCTGATATCTCGTTCAAGAAAAAGTACAAAACAAGACTTCAATAACCGATTTCGGTGCCTTATCTGAAATTGTTTCATAACAATGTGTACGTCAAGTAGGGCCTACTCTAGCTTATCCGTTATGTCAAACACACGGTTCTTGGGAAACCTTATTTAAACCTTATTTACCTTGATAGGCATCAGAATAGATAGTTTGTATACGGCAGGTGTTTTTGACTAAAGTACAAGAACGTAGAGATTCTCTGGCAGTTCAATCAATCACGAGCCTTGTGAATTCTCTTACATGCGAGTTAGTTTCACATCAAGATTGAACCGATCGACGAGCAGCGCAAGAGCGGGCATTTCCTATCTTAGGAGAGACAGCAGAAAAGGCATGGAAGATTTCGCTTTGAAACACACAGGTTAGAGTGAACCGTTAGACTATTTGAGATAATTAATAATAATAAAAGCAATAAAAATCGCCATCATCAGCATCGTCGTCGTCATCATCATCGTCGTCATCATCATCATCGTCGTCATCAACATCATCATCATCGTCATCGTCATCATCATCATCGTCATCATCATCGTCATCATCATTACTACTGCTACTACTACTACTACTACTACATATGAACATATAACCCCTCTGCTTAAATCTCTGCATTGGCTTCCTGTTCAGCATAGAATTCGTTTCAAACTTGGGCTCATAGTTTATAAAACGTTTAACTCTGGCCAACCACAATATTTAAAATCTGTTCTTATTCCTCTGACTTATCATTATTCAATGAGGTCATCTGATTGTCTTTGTCTGGTCATACCTAAATCAAGAACTGTTCTCGGTGAACGAGCTTTTTCGGTTGCTGGGCCTGCCTTTTGGAACTCTCTTCCTGTATCTGTGCGCTGTGCTCAGTCGCTTGTGTCATTTCGTTCTCGGCTGAAAACTTACCTCTTTCAAATTGCTTATCCACCTGGTGTTAGGCTGCCTCTCTGTCGCTTACCGACTGATCTTCTGGATGTTGACCTGATTACGGATTGTTTTGATGCGCCATCGGTTGATGCCTTGTGCATTAGACACCGGCGCAATAGAAGTTGCTAATTACATTACATTACATTACATTACATACTACTACTACTACTACTACTGCTACTGCTACTGCTGCTGCTGCTGCTGCCGCTGCTGCTGCTGCTGCTGCTGCTGCTGCTGCTGCTACTACTACTACTACTACTGCTGCTGCTGCCTACTGCCACTACTACTACTACCACCACTACTACTACTACTACTACTACTACTACTACTACTACTACTACTACTACTACTACTACTACTACTACTACTACTACCACTACTACTACACTACTACTACTACTACCACTACTACTACCACTACTACTACTACTACTACTAACTACTACTACTACTACTACTACTACTACTACTACTACTACTACTACTACCTCTCTTAAAGTGAATGCTGTAAAACTGTACGCTGTAATAGTAAAACTAGGAATAGCTGTCACTATTAACGACTAAGGATTATTATTCCCTTCATATTCCCTTATTGCCTGAAATCTTATAGTAGTTGTGTTATTTGCCAGGATGCATTTTGAAGGAATGTGGCTGTATTTGAACTTGCAGCTGAAGCCACAGTACGGAAGATGGCGCTGGGAAAAGTGTCTGGATGCGTTTTGATGGCAGTCTGCTTGTTTGCAATGGCTAATGCATCAGGTATCGAAATTCTGCTAGAGGTGATAGCCTACTGTAGTTCAATAGAATGATTCAGTTCAGAAACTAATATCTTTCAAATGCAATCTTATGTTTAATAAAAAATATTTACCTGTAGCCAACCAAAGTATTTAAAGTAATTAAAATTAGTTGACTCACCTCACTGTTATCATAAAGGAACATCTGAGAGTTGCTAATGTCTAAAAGACTTATTAGAACTGTTCTCGATGAACGAGCTTTAACAATTATTATTGCCAGACCTGGTTTTTGGAACATTTTTCGTGTGTAAAATTCGCAACCTGGGATGTAAGTTTGAAAAAGTCAGGCTGTAAGTTGCACTAGAGCCAGTTGGCTAGTTAAACAAGCTCAATTCTGATAAACACTAAGTTTTGTTTTCAGCATTTACAAATGGTACAAACTCGCATCCTGTTTGGTGGTCCAGAACTTTCACGGGATGAGAACCTTGATTCCAAAACCTATCATGGAAAAGTCTCTTGACATCAAGTTTACGCTAGTTCCGATTCTGCCTTTCATCTTCTCCACTGATGCTACTTCATTTATCATGTCTGAACCAAAGCACTTTCCGTTGTAGCTGGATAATCGTTTTCAGTTTTTAGGATTTGGCTTTGAAATCAAACCTGGATAAATTGTCAAATTTAGGCTAATCGAATCTATCGTCTTCGCTAGCACCTCATCCTAAAGTGTAAAGCCTCACTCAGTGGTGCTATATGATAAACCGAAGTTGCAGTAATGATCCTTTAAGAATGCGAGGTTGAAATCCGGTAAGTACCACACCTGCCACCAAATACAGCAATCTGGGCTGGACCAGATGCTTCACATTCAGCTTCTTAGCTGTTGCTGCTTACAGTGATGTTAACTGCTTTTTGTCTTGCAGTCAAATGTTATCAAGAGCAGCATTGTAGAGAAGCGAAGGAATGCTTTGCAGGGAAGCAAGGTCTTCAATATAAATATAATGCAGGATGTTTATAATAAGATAAACCTACAATTCAAATCCAAATTGCATCAATCAAAGATGCAAGTGATGAAGTAATAGAAGAGAGTGGAAGCATACAGTAATGATGGAAGGAACACATCGCTTAATTGCTAAATGTCGACACGCATAACGACACCACGGTTGCCAAAGAGTTGTCCATAAACAACACAGAAGAACAGACGCCAAACTTTCATCGAGAGAAAGGTAAATGTCAACGATATCAAAAGGAACAAATGCACCAGGCATGGATGGAATTACTAAGGAACTACTTCAAGAGGGCGCAGTTACAGTTGTTAGAGCAATGCATTCCCTTGATACAAAAATTCAACATAAGGAAGATATACCAGAAGACTGAGAAAAATTCAATCCATCAATTCATCCACCATATATGTGTCTGTCTGTCTTTCTTGTCTGTCTATCTCTCGGTATGTCTCTCTCACTGCCTGCTGTCTCTCTGCCTCTCTCTCTCTCTCTGTCTCTGTCTCTCTCTCTCTCTCTCTCTCTCCTCTCTCTCTCTCTCTCTCGTACATGTATCCTTGCTTCTTTCTCTGCTTCTTTTGCTTTCTTTGTACAATTATGAGTAAGTCATAATTTCTCTTCTTCCGTTTAGAAACACAAGAAGAAAATCCACTGAAAGGACCAGAAAACGCGTTGAGTTTTGTTGGCACAAACGCTACCTTCACCTGCGTTTCTCCATTAAGAAGCTGTGTCAATATGACTTGGCATAAAGACGTCCCGTTTCCTTTTTTTGGGATATTTTCATTCCAATCGATGACAATGACCCGCATCTCAGAGATAGATGCATTGTGGAGAATACCACTTTGGGATGTAAGCTAACTGTCACAAATGTTCAATTGGATGACACCGGATCTGTCTATTGTGAAATTAAGATTTCCAGCAGATCTTTTGACTCAAGAATTGCTGAACTCATTGTGATCAGTAAGTTACTTGCTTATTTCAGATTATTTGACAGTGATAATAAAAAATATGGCCTATGAAAAAACGACAGAATTGTTACAGGTGAATTTCTTACATCTGCGCCTCTGTTGCTAAATTTATAATGAAAAAGTATGTACAGGGCACAATGTCTGTTTATTCACGAGATGTTGGCTATTCAGAAAAATAGCAACGTTACACCTACAATGAAGTGCGGGACAGGCAGGTCCGAGTTTCCGTTTTCCTTGTAAATGGATCAGCTCAGGGTGTCAGAGTATTTTAAGGTGGGTGCTATCTAGGAAAAATTGTTGGAAGGTGCATGTCTGCACAACTGTGCTTACGCATGCATGAACACGCATGTCATGTAAGTACTTTTGAGTGCCATGAAGTTTGGCAAATCGAAATCTTTACAACGTTGCTCTTGTCTATGCTTCTGTTATACGGCTGTTAGACAGATGTGACGGAATTAACAGTCAAATAACTGCTAAACTTACGGTGATAACGTCCCTTCTGTTTTCGTGGTGCCGGTAAGCAGCAAGAAGCATAGCTACCAAAATGCCCGCTGCAGCCATATTGATGCTGTGAAAATTGAGGACAATTGAGCAAGGCATGAATGGACACTACGGATCTACTACAAAGAAGGGGGAGAAACATGTTAAAGATATGCTTTCCTTATTACAAAGATTCAACAGGAGGAAATATGTAGTCTAACAATTAGGGAAAATTCAATCCATCAGTTCATGCACTTATCTGTCAGTCTGTCTGTCTTTCTGTCTGTCTTTCTGTCCTTCTGTCTCTGTTGCTGCCTCTCTGCCTTACACTTTCTGTTTCTGTTTATTTTTATTTGTCTTAATTGCTGAGTTAGCTATACAATGACTATGTCAGAATTTCTGTATTTCCGTTTAGATACAAAAGATGGGTCCACTGAAGGGACCAGAAAACTCGTCCAGTGTTGTTGGCTCAAATGCTGCCTTCACCTGCGTTTCTCCATCCAGAAACTGTCTCGGACTGAATTGGTACAAAACACATACCGGGAACAGATCGAGAGACTATTTTCCATCCAGAAAACGGTATATATCTATCGATAAATATATCGTGGAGAATTCATCCACTGTGGGATGTAAGCTAATTGTCACAAATGTTGGAATTTATAGACGCCGGATTTTTCATTTGTGAAAAGAAGATTGGAATCAACACTTTAATAGGAACTGCTTACCTCACTGTGATCAGTAAGTTATTTGCTTATCTTGCATTATTTTACAGTGCTAATAAAAAATAGAAAGCAACAACAAACAGATTTGCACCAGACGAACTTCTTTAATCTCCAGAGCTATGTTTCGAGCATCTGAAGCAATATAAAAAGAGTATTAGCAGACCTAATATTGCAATAATGGTATGTATGTACGTATGTATGTTATGAGTCATGTGTGTACGTTTATTGTGTGCTTTAAGTATCTATCTATAGGGCTTTCAGATGCAATCTTTACAATTCATGCTCCTGTTTACCCTGAAATTTTCACCCTGTATGGTCTCTGATCGTTTTCGCGGAGGCTTTTGTATTATTTCGTTTTTAGCTTAAGATTTAAGATGTTACCTTTTTCAAATTATGAATCCACCGTAGGCTGCCACTCTGTGTTGGCGGTTTTATCAACCGCATGTCGACTTGATTACGTTTTGCATTTAATGAGAAATCGTTTTTCGTGACATTGGTTGAATGCCCTATGATGTCGGAGCAATATAAGTTGCTATTATTAGTAGTTATTTTAAATAATGCGGACAATATTCTATTTAGCAGCGCCCGTGAAAAGTTGACACCGACTTTGTTTGTCGATGAAAATTTGTGTTAATTTAGTGTTTGGTATTTCTTTAATATTGATAACAGAGAAGAAGAAGAACAAGAAGGTTATGATGGTGATCATGATCGTGATCATGATGATGAAGATGCAGGAAGACGATGATGATGACGACGATGATGATGATGATGACCATGATGATCTAGAAGAAGATATATGAGAAGACTATTATGAATAAGTCAGAATTTCTCTTCTTTCGTTTAGAACCACGACGAGAATATCCACTGAAGGGACCAGAAAATTCCTTCAGTATTGTTGGTTCAAACGCTACATTCATCTGCGTTTCTCCGTTGAGAGGCTGTGACCGAATGTCTTGGCACAAATACATGCTGGGAAGAAATCCAGTGACTGTATTCAGTGACCCCAAAGATATTTATCTCAAAGGATAAATATATTGTGGAGAATGCCGCTGAGGGATGTCAGCTAATTGTCACAAATCTTGAAACGACAGACACCGGGTCTGTCATTTGTCAAATTCTGGATACGACTTCACGTTTAGATCGAGAAGGAACTGCTTACCTCTTTGTGACCAGTAAGTTATTAGCTTTTTTCGGATTAGATTATTTTACAGTGATACTGAATATGATAAGAAGCCTACAAGCAGACAGAGTAATGTTATTGCAGATGAATTTCTTTAATCTGCACAGCCTCTGTAACATAATATTAGAAAGTGTTAGCAAAGTATTTATTTTAACGGTATGTGTGTACGAATTCAGAAATCTGAGATGTAATCTGGCCTTTTTTACTCGTTGCTTTATAAGCTATCACGCATATTTGTGAGTATTCCGCTGAGGAAGTCGAAACCAGTGCAGGTTGTCGCGTAGTAGATCGCTGCTTGATCGAATGTGTCCGGCCGTAGCCTGAGACGTGCAGATATGATCCGTCCAAATATGGTGTGTTTGTATAATATTTTTATAATTTTAATGGATAGTATTATACCTGTTCAGGCCTATTTAAAATTGTCGTTGACTCGTTCGAACCTATTAGTAAATCGCCGTTCAGAACTGTTTCAATACATTACAATGTATCGTAGGCCTATATCGAAATATTTTCTTTTGTTTCATCTAGGCTATGTTCATCATAATTTGCATAATTTCCGTCGTTGTTCGCTGAGTTGATGCTCGTGGGGAAGAGTGGGGGTTGGGGTGCTAGATAACGCTTGACACCTGTCGCAATTATAGCTTGCTCGTCGCTGACTATATTCTTGCCACATTTTAAACTGAAAACCAAGCTTACTTGATTTAAATTTAATATATTGAATTATAGAATTTAATAATACAATTTCTGTCACAACATAGTACTTAACACTCAACTCGATTTCCGTCCCCTAGGGCTATAAATCACCAAAGCGATCCGTTTGCGAGCGACTTCGGTTGATGGCCTTGTGAAACCTGCGCTGACAAACTTTTGACTTATGGTATAAATTTTCTATAACGCGGACAATATTTAAGCGCCGGGAATAAAGTTGACTCCGACTTTGTGTGGCGCTGAAAAAGATTTCGACTTAATTTTTGCCCCCTTGCATGTTGAAAACAAAGAGGAAATCGAGAAGAAGAAGACGAAGAGAGAAAAGATTATGATGATGACGAAGATAATGAGAAACAGAAAAAGAAGAATGTCTAATAATAATAATAATCTTCGTTTAAATTCAAACTGACACAACGCCGATGATTACAGTGTACAAAGCAATTGAAACAATTCTTAACTACTAACAGAACAGACAGCCTGCAATATGTAGTTTATCATAGTAGCCTGGGCGAAATTCCATCCAACGATTCACCCTCTGTCTGTCTGTCTGTCTGTCTGTCTGTTTCTGTCATTCTGCCTGTCTTTCTGACTGTCTTACACTCTGTCACTCTAACTATGTTTCTTTTTTCTGCTTGTTCATCTTACTTGTTGAGTAAAATTAAACTGAACATAGGGACTGGTATGAGTATTGAGTCAGAAATTCTGTTCCATTTCCGTTCAGATGAAACACCAAAGGAAGGCCCGCTGAAGGGTCCAGAAAATTCATTCAGGTTAGTTGGCTCAAACGCTACCTTCACCTGCGTTTCTCCGTCCAGAGACTGTGCTGGAATGACTTGGTACAACCACCCACCCAGAGGATTTCCAGAGACTATTTACCGTGCACCGTACGGTGTTTATCGCAAAGACAAATACATTGTGGAGAATTCCTCTGTGGGATGTCAGCTAATTGTCACAAATCTTGGAATGAATGATACCGGATCTTTCAATTGTGAACATCTGATTGGAAGGAAATTTTTTACAGGAACCGCTGAGCTCTTTGTGATCAGTAAGTTATTTGCTTATTTCAGATTATTTTTACAGTGCGATAATAAATATTATAAAAGCAAAAACAGACACATCTGTAGCACATGACTTTCATAGATCTAACTTTCATTTAGAATAAGGGTACGTATAAGGATATTATGTAGCAACGTATGCATAATACACATATTTGCATGTTTTTGTACGTATTGGTTTTAGGGACTTTAAGATAGCGCCTGTACAAAGTCATTCTTACCAATCACAGAATGTTTTGCTGCTGCTAACCTGAATGGTTTTTCACCCTGTACGCTATCTGACCGTTCTGCTGTTAGGAACGTTTCATTTTTGTTTCATTTCGTTTTCAGCATAAGATGCTACCTTTTTCAAATTGCGAAACCACTGTAGGAAGCCTCCCTGCATAGCGGCTTTTTATCAACTCGATATAATGGACTTGGCACGGTTTGCATTATGTGCTAAATCGGTTTTTTTATCAGTAGCTATTTCGAAGTAATTATGAATAGATTCGATTAAGCGACAATGAATCAGTAACGCACACTTTGTTCGACACTGATGAAATTTTGTCCTCTCAGTATTTTCCTTTCGGTGTTAACAACAGTTGAAGAAAGTCGGCATCCTTCTGTGGGACTGAATCTAGCAGAGGACGTACAGTTCGTAGTCCCCGGTAAATGGACAATAGGTCACCGATCGAGAACCGTTACGGTGGGCGCCACACCCGAAGACTAGGTTGCGCAGGTAACAAACCTGAAACTAGAAGGCGGGCAATAAGACCAAATCTTCCCATAAATGACGAGCGCAGTGGCTTCGGTGGTAAAAGTCCGAAAATCGTACCACCAGAAACAGTGAAAAAAGAGACAATTCTCTCCTCGGCTGTCATTCCGTACTAGTCGATTTTGAACCTGTCCTTCTGAAAATTACACTCTGTCAAAACACCTATGTTTCGACTTTGCCCTTGTTGAGTAAAATTAATTTAAGTTAGCACTATTGTTGGAAAAGTCATAAATTTCTCTGTTTCTGTTTAGACGCACTGCGCCATGGTCCGCTGAAGGGACCAAAAGACTCGCTGAGTGCTGTTGGCTCAAACGCTACCTTCGCCTGCTTTTCTCCGTCCAAAGACTGCGTCGGAATGACTTGGTACAAACACATAACTGGGAAGAGATCGAGAGACTATTTTCAGTGAACACGATGGTATTTATCGCAGAGATAAATACATTGTGGAGAATTTCAAGGGGATATGTATACTAATTGTAAGAAATGTTGAAATGGCAGACACCGGATCTATCATTTGTGAAATTGTGATTTCACGCATATCTTTTGAAGGAACTGCTCAACTCACTGTGACAAGTAGGTTAATTTCTGTTTAATCAGATGATTTCAGTTATAATAAATATAAATAGCAAACAAACCAGACTGATCTGTAACCGATGAATTTCTTAAATCTGTAGAGCCTCTCTAACAATAGCGAAATATTTATAAAGGTATGTATACACATACGTTTGTATTCAATAAGCAATTTTTTAACGTTTTGTGTAGAACAATATAGATACACTAGTCAGATACTTTTTTCAAAGTTACTATACCAATGCATGTTTTCTGCTAGACCTAAATTTCGCTACCTGCTCGTTTGTGTTCATTCGTTTTCAGCTTTTTGAAGAAACTGATGTATCTTTTTTAAATCTCTTGTTCTTAACCGGTTTGATCAACAAGACGCTAACTTTTCATTACGGTTCTTGCTAAGTGCGAAATTTGTATAGATCTACGACATCGGCTGATGATTCCGTCGTGATGATGCATTAGTTGCTGACTATTAATTAGTATTTAATATAAAGCGGACTAGATTCGCTTAAGTCAAGGTTAACAAGTTGACTCCGATTTTTTGTGGCGCTCAGAAATTTTGTAGACTTTACATTCGGCTCTCTACCTATGCATATTGAATACAGAGAGAAAGAGAAGCAAGAACAAGCTGATGAAGAAGAACAATGAGATAAGAATAATTTCCGTTAATATCGTTTCCATCTATTGTATTCTGACAAGTCTATGTCGCCTCTTTTCCTACCTATGCTGGTTGATGTTCTAAGAATACGATTTCTATTTTGTGGACGTAGGCGACGTTGCAACGTCGAAACCGAAACGCCAGCGAAAGCTGCAACTAGGAGAGGAAATGGCGGCCTTGTATCCGCCGAAGGAAAGGATCGGTGCGGTGGAAGACAGCTTTAACTGCGCTGGTCTCACGTGCCAATGTTGTAGGGACATTAGAATACCAAACAGCTACTTTTCAATGAAATGCAAGTACCCAATGGTGTAATGATTCATTCATTCATAGGATCGGTAAATAAGGCTCTACAATGTTATACTCGGAAGCATTTCCAGCCAAATCTCTACAAAATGAAACAAAACAATTTGCAAATCTTTTTAGGCATACCCGTGATCTCTCCCGCATTTGACCCATTCTTGATATAAAGTCTGCTTCTAATATCGCTACCTCCCATTGTCCATTCCTGCTTTGATAATTTCCTTCAACCTATAGGATCCATCGAAATTAATCGTCTGCAATTCACCCAAAGCTCACTCGCTCGAGTTGTTACAAGAACATCCAGGCATCACCATATCACTCACATCGATAAATCACTCATCACTCCATTATCTCAAAATCCCTGAGCACATTCACTTTATAGTCATATCATTAACCCACAACTTGCTACAATACACTCAGCCCAAGTACCTTCGCAAACTCTTCACTACCTAGTTACGCCGCCTTACCCGATCATCCTCCCATCCGACCTCCCATTCCCCAATCAAAAAACCGCCTCTCCAACCGATCCACATGCCACACTTCCCCTTGTCGACTCTGGAACGACCTTCCTCTGAATTCCGCAAATTCCCAGTCCCCCACCAGTAGGTCACTCGCACGCCGTCATCTACGTTAATCTCATCTACTAATCACCCCTCAGACTTACCACTCCAAATTGAAGTTCCGACTCTTCGAGAATCCCTACCCTAATCTACCCGATCGACCTGATTTTCATATTTTCCGTTTTGTGAGTGATGATTCTATGATTTAATTGATTTAGATTGCCTAAGCGTGACATATCTCCCACAGACGCAAAGAATGATTGTCGGAGTGGAGGAATTGCCCAGCCGGAGAAACTTCAAGACGGAATTCCGAAGTTGGTTTGTTAACGTAGATTGAATTAGTTTGGCAAGGCTCCATACAGACTAGTTTAGCATGAGTAATAACGCATTCTCGAATGAGGTGGCAGTTGCGCAAGTTGGAAGTATAACTATTCCATCATCACTCCGTGTAAAGCTTTGATTTTATTCTAACATGATCATATGTAATTTAAAATTCTGACTTCTAAAGAGCCACTCTTGTATAGCGCAATGCATCAATTGATCGTGTACTGCGAGCTGCAGCGCGACTCATCGGCCAAATACCAAAATTTGATCATGTCACCAGGTATATGTTGGAAGTTCTGCATTGGCTTCCTGTCCGACAGCGCATTGAATATAGAGTTGTCTCTCTGGTTTGGCGATGCCATCTTGGCCTTGCACCAGCCTACCTAATAGACCTCTGTAAGCCGGTGTCTGGGGTCCAGGGTAGTCGCTCCCTCCGCTCTGCTGAGAGGGGGTAGTGGCGGTCCCGTTTGCCCGCACAGCAACCATGCAGAACCGAGCATTCTCTGTGGTAGGCCCTAGGGTTTGGAATAGCCTCCCTCGGGAGCTACGCTTGTTCCCTAGAACATGTACTGATACTTTTATGGCCACTTGAAAACTTACCTTTTGGCCGGACTGGAGTTGGGAGCGCTTCTGAGTAGTTACCTTGAAGGGGCGCTATATAAATTTTTGAATGAATGAATGAATTGATGATCGCTTCAAATAAACCTTCGCGAATATCATAATGTGTTCGATAATAGCCTACTATTTACAGAAGGTTTCTTAATTTAAGTCATTTTACGGCTTTCAAATTGGTTCATAGTTTTTATATTTTAGATCTCGTGGCTTTAGATTACTTTGAGTTGACTAATTAATTAGAAACTTCTATAGCGCCTGTGTCTAATTAAACACAAGGTATTAGCCAATGCTTTTATGCTTTTGCTTTAGCTTCAAAGCCAATTACAGTTTGTGACTACGAATTCAGACCGGATATTTGTCTCAAGTTATACGACTTATACGTGGACAAAGGAACCTTTACTGGATGTGCCAAAGTTACCATAAAGGACAAAATGCCTTTCAAGCCGGAGTGTTTTCGCATTAATTCTCCCCAACCTCCTATGCCTCGCTGGAACTATTTAACTCCTCCGTCAGTCATCGGAAAATCGCAGAAAATACTGCACAAGAAGAAAGAAAATTTCAACGAAATTGACTGAGCCATAGACGAAGCTAAAAACGCTTGCACCTGTTCAGGGATCGGCCAAATTATTTTCAGCCAGACTTTATAGCTCTTGTTTAGTTATTTCTGTCAATAAAGAGCAACTGCATTGATGCAATATGTTATTACAGCGTAAATAATGAAATATTTGTTTATTAGAAGAAAATTGAAGCTGATACAGCCGCAACTTCAACAAGCAATAGCACATTATGCGGCAGATTCTGTGGTGGCTAGCCAGCGTAACCTAATAGTCAAACCTGCCCTTGAGCTACTCAATAATGTCAGTATAATTATTTTCTTATAGAGAAGTCGGGGAATAAAATTCCTATCATCATTTGGAGGCAGTTTGTATCCGTGGACCCGAGTTCGTATGTTATAGCTGTGATTCCGTGACTCTGGTAGAAAACTTCTAAGCACGTGGTTTTGGTTTGTAATGACGGCCCAGAAGAGAGAATCATCAGCCGCGGCTGCCATTTGCTGCACAGTTGGAGCAGCGTGGGGAGGGGCCCGTATTGCTATAGCTTATTCAGACGCTTATTAGCCCGGGGAGAGGCCTGGCTTAACGTATGGCTCAGGCCTGACCGAAAATCAGAAGGATGTTCGGTCACATTGGCCAAGGTGACTTGCGGACAAAATACCATCAAAACGCAAAACTCGCTTGGCAAAACCGACGAGTATGTCCAGTTCGCAAACTTAGCACCAGAAAACTACAACATAACGGAAAAAACGAAAATTTATAAATTGACTGATTGATTGAGAAGTTACTGTGAAAATTTTGCATTATTTTGTGCGAAATAATCAGTCAAAATGACGCAGAAGTCGATGACATGCGCACATATAAGTTAAGCAATATCTATGGCCATTTAGTTAGTATGAGTACAGCATTCTGACTATAACAGTTTTCCTCATGTTTTTGTCTGCATTCGGCAAAACTCGGTCATGAGGTAGGCCTATTGGCGTTACGCAATAAATCTTCGGCTTCAGAGGTGGAAGCAACTTGTTGAGGACATGACCCGGGTTTCTTAGGACCACCGAAAACACGTAAGTAACGGACGGCAAGGCGGAATAGCCGTTCAAACGTTAGAGTAGTACCAGTGGTTCCCAAGCTCTTTTGATGGAGGACAAAGTCTTACTTTTAAAATATCATGGCGGGCCACAGAGATCTGAGGAGCCGTCCTACAAAAATTTTTTCTTACTTCCGCCAAAATTTCTGATGATCTTTTTTTTTGCTTTTCCATCTTTTTCGTGAACAAATTCGTCAGAAGGCTCATTTTGCAACCCCCATCTCCCGTGCTCCATGCAAAACTCATGTATAATAGTTACTTTTTACTTTTTTCCATTAAAAAATTTCTTTAAAAAAAAATTGTCAGAAGCCTAAATCAAGAAAACAAGGTAATTTAATTTGTTTTCAAAATTTGTGAGTGACTGTCGCGGGCCACATTCAAAGGATTGGCGGGCCACTTTTGGCCCGCGGGCCACGGTTTGGGAACCACTGGGTTAGACTATCACTTGTCAAATATCGCTGGCGGATCAGCCTGTTCCAAACGGATTAAAGCCTTCAAATTCCTAACTGGCCAGCATATCCCCACCATGCAGGAGTATCGTGTAACAGACGGGACACCGCAGTAGTAGTAGTAGTAGTAGTAGTAGTAGTAGTAGTAGTAGTAGTAGTAGTAGTAGTAGTAGTAGTAGTAGTAGTAGTAGTAGTAGTAGTAGTAGTAGTAGTAGTAGTAGTAGTAGTAGTAGTAGTAGTAGTAGTAGTAGAAGTAACAGCAGCAGCACAGCAGCAGCAGTAGTAGTAGTAATAAAAATAAAAGTAGTAAATAAAATAATAATAATAGTAATAATGATGATGATGATGATGATGATGATGATGATGATGATGATGATGATGATGATGATGATGATAATAATAATAATAATAATAATAATAATAATAATAATAATAATAATAATCATGATTGATTGATTGATTGATTGATTGATTGATTGACTGATTGATTGATTGAACTGCCAGAGTATTTCCATGTCCTTGTGTTTGAGTCAAAAACAAGCGCTGTATACAAACTATCTATTCTGGTGCCTATCAGGGTAAACAAGCTGTAAATTAGGATTCCGAAAGACCACGTGTTTCTGACTTAAGGGATACGCTAAAGAACTTGACGTATACATTGTTATGAAGCGATGTCAGATAAGGTAGCGTAGTTGGTTATTGAAGTCTTATTTCGAAGTTTCTGCAACACAAAACACACTGAACACCTGAACAACAAGGTCGTTTTTCTTGCGATTGAAGAATGTTTCATAAATTGTCGTCAAAACATAATCTCAAGAACTCAAAATACCGTACATCAAAACTTCCTCAAGAACCCCTACTTCGAAAACGCCCGCACTTATATACCCTACAAATGTTCAAAAATTCGGTCCTATATAAGCACTTTACTTACTTACTTACTTATATAAATGTCTACGTTACAAACCATAAGTAGGCTAAGTAAGTTTTCATCTGAATCAAATCAAAGAATTGACCGAGCGAAAGGAATTGGTCAGTAAATATTCCAAAGCTTCGGACCAGAGAATCAGAAAATCCAAAATCCAAAATCATATTGAGCCTGAGCTTTACAGTCGCCATCTTCCTCCATATCATTCTCGAAGCCCTTTCCGTTACTTTATACTTAGAATTAGCGTCTTTGTGAATTTACAAAATACGCTATATAAATGACCATATATATATTATGTACATATAAAATATTTATATGAATATACATGTATATGAATGGATATCTATTATATACAAACATATTGTTGCGCTATCACAAAATTAAGAAATAAATCTCTGGTTGTGTTTTGATTATAACTTATGAAAACGTCTGTTATCGCAAGAAAAACGACCTTGTTGTTCAGGTGTTCTGTGTTTTGTGCCGCAGAAGTTCAAAATAAGACTTCAATAACCGACTACGCTGCTTTATCTGACTTCGCTTCATAACAATGTGTAAGTCAAGTAGTCTAGCTCATCTGTTATGTCATGGTTCTTCGGAAACCGTATTTACAGCTTGTTTACAATGATAGGCAATAGAACAGATAGTTTGTATACGGCAGATGTTTTAGACTCACGCACAAGAACGTAGAGATTCTCTAAAAGTCCAATCAATCATGAGTACCAAGACTTCCTTTATATACGAGTCGGTTTCCCATTCCAAGTACTGCGATCGACTTGCAGCGGAAAGACGGGCATTTCCTAACATAGGATAATCGGCAGAAACTGCACGGAAGACTTCGCTTTGAAACACACTGGTGAGACTATCAGAGAGATTTTAATAATAATAATAATAATAATGATAATAATAATAATAATAATAATAATAATAATAATAATAATAATAATAATAATAATAATAATAATAATAATAATAATAATAATAATAATAATAATAATAATAATAATAATAATAATAATAATAATAATAATAATAATAATAATAATAGCCTGGGTACAATGAGGCTCTAGAACTCTGATTTTAGAAGAGCAATAATAATAATAATATAAATGTTAGAAATAAAAATAAGCCACAAGGAAGCTAACCAAATAATATTCAGACCTCAAGAGAAGCTACACTGTCGTTCCTCAGTGGTTCCTGTCGCCGTCGAAACCCTGGGTTCCATCAACAGAGAGGGTCTCGCCTTCATGTCTGAAATCGGTCGTCGGCTGTCAATGTCTCCAGCGACACCCGCGAAACAACATTCCTCTTCCACAGCCTCTCAGTGACACTCCAACGATACAACGCTGTTGCCTATTGGGGCACCTTGTCGGGGCTACCCGAGGCCGAAATGGGTGTTTTCGGTACTTAGTGCTGTTCTTAGGACTAGCTGTTGCTAATAATGACAAAGGATTTTTATATAAATATTACTCTTGAGTTCTATTGCTAGTAATCATGATCTCAAGGAGCGTTGCTGTATTTGAAAAAACAGCTGAGGCTATATTTCGGAAGATGGCGCTTGGCAAGTGGTATGGCTGCGTTTGGATGGCAGTCTGCTTGATTGCAATGGCTGATGCATTCAGCGATAGCAGCAACGACATGATGACCGAAGACACAGCATCAGGTATCGACATTCAGTTCAACTTTAAAGCCGTGTACAATAAAGTGCTCCTCTGAATAGTAATCTTTAAACATCTGTAAGCGAGTGAGTGGAAGAAGGTGAGAGCGAGTGAGCGATGTTGTTATGCAAGTCAGTGAGGGTGTGAGCGTGTGAGTGAATGAGTGGGCGAGCAAAAGAACGAGAGAAACTAGTCAATAAACGAAATTATATATATAAGTAGTGATGTAGTATCATGTAGATAGTTGTGAAAGTACTGCCTGACAAGCGAAAAGTACAGCGCCTGTCAGACTCAGTCAGTGTCACAGGACATGACGATGCACCCGGAGTAGGAACTTCTAGTGTTCGCAGAGGTCGTTCTGTCGATAAAGAGGTCTCCCTCCGTTCCTCCATCCCTGCAACCCCATCTCAAACAGTCCCTCCATCGGTCCTTACGTTCCTCCATCCCTGCCTCCCTCCATCTCTCCCTCCCTACCCCAACCTCCAACCATCAAGACGGTTGACAATTCAAATGTTTTCGCCCCTGGCGAAGGTGGCGGGTCCGGCCCTCTGTCCCTCCACCCGTGTCTTCCTCCATCCCTCCATTCCTACCCCAACGTTTCCATTTACTCAGACGGTTGAAGGTGGCTGGTACTCATTAACTCGCGTGATGGCGGACTCGAGTGCATAAAAAATTACTTACACAGTGAAATGAGGACATTATTTTGTGCTCTTTTTTTATATTAATTATTTTTAATAATTCGAACATGATTCCATTGAAGGTATTGAATAAGTTGTGTATCGCTGATAATTTTATAGACTTAGTCAAACAGAAGCCCTTCGTGCATGCTTGAAAACAAAGAATAAGAAGAAGAATATGATGTTGATCATGACCAGCATTATGATGAAGTAGAAGAGGAAGACAATGATGATGCAGGAGATGATTAAGGAGATGAAAAGAATATGAGTAGTCGATATATATTCAGACAAACAATTTATCCTTTTATTTCTCTGTCTGGCTGTTCTGTCGGGCTGCCTGTATTTCTGCGTGCCTGTCTTCTGACTGTCTAACAGTCACTAACAGTTACGAGTCACTCATCCTATGTTTGTTTTTTTTGTCTGCCTCATTTCTTGAGTGAGTCGGAATATCTCTGTCTTGTTTAGGTCGACTAGAAAATTCACCGACGGGAGCAGAAAATTCATTCAGTGCTGTTGGCTCTAACGCCACGTTCACCTGCGTTTCTGCGACCAGAGACTGTGACGGAATGTCTTGGTACAGATCCATCCTGGGAGGAAATCGAGTGACTATCTTCAGTGTACGCGATGGTCTTTATCCCACAGATAAATACATTGTGGAGAATTCCACTGAGGGATGTAGGCTAATTGTCAAAGATGTTCAAATGCGAGACGCCGGATATGTCGTCTGTCAGTTTCTGCATAAAAGTAGATATGTGGAACGAAGAGCTTTCCTCTTTGCGATCAGTGAGTTATTTTTTGCTAATTTCAGATTATTTTACAGCAATAATAAGTATCAACTATGCACGCATGCGCCGCTTCCTACACTCACCTGACGTCGACGTGTATTTCTATGCTATTGTGTATTTCTGGGCTATTGTGTATTTCTGGGCTATTGTGTATTTCTGGGCTATTGTGTATTTCTATACTATTGTGTATTTCTGTGGTATTGTGTATTTCTGTGGCTATTGTGTATTTCTGTGGTATTGTGTATTTCTGGTATTGTGTATTTCTATTGTGAATTTCTGTGCTATTGTGTATTTCTGTGGTATTGTGTATTTCTGTGCTATTGTGTATTTCTGTGCTATTGTGTATTTCTGGGCTATTGTGTATTTCTGGGCTATTGTGTATTTCTGGGCTATTGTGTATTTCTGGTGCTATTGTGTATTTCTGGGCTATTGTGTATTTCTGTGCTATTGTGTATTTCTATGGTATTGTGTATTTTTCTGGGCTATTGTGTATTTCTGGTGCTATTGTGTATTTCTGTGCTATTGTGTATTTCTGGGCTATTGTGTATTTCTGGGCTATTGTGTATTTCTGGGCTATTGTGTATTTCTGTGCTATTGTGTATTTCTGTGCTATTGTGTATTTCTGGGCTATTGTGTATTTCTGTGGTATTGTGTATTTCTGTGCTATTGTGTATTTCTGGGCTATTGTGTATTTCTATGGTATTGTGTATTTTTGTGCTATTGTGTATCTCTGTGCTATTGTGTATTTCTGGGCTATTGTGTATTTCTGGGCTATTGTGTATTTCTGTGCTATTGTGTATTTCTGTTCTATTGTGTATTTCTGTGCTTACGTTTAGGTACACAACGGCATAGCCAACTGTTGGAACCAGAAAATTCATTCAGGGCTTTTGGATCAAACGCTACCTTCACCTGCGTTTCTCAGTCCAGAGACTGTGGCGGAATGGAGTGGCTGCGAATAAAAGGGCAATCAACTGTAGAGACTATTTATCGTTCAGACGGCAGGCTTCTTCTCAGAGATAAATATTCTGTGGAGAATTCCACTTTGGGATGTAAGCTAATTGTTAAAAATGTTGAAATGGAAGACGCCATACGTTATGTTTGTCGAGTTGTTACTGAAAATAGATCTTTTGAAGGAATGGCTCACCTCATTGCGATCGGTAAGTTATTTGCCTATTCCATATTATTTTATTGTGATAATAAATATAAGGAGAATATTAGGCCTATTATTATTATTATTATTAGGCCTTGATCTGCACTCCGGTCGACTTTGGGAACGCTGCATACATTGGACTCTCCACCTCTAATACTCACAAACTCCAGTCTATTCTTAATGCAGCTGCTCGGCTTATAGGCGCCATTCCAAAGTTTGCTCATATCTCAAGCTATATTCGGGATACCCTTCACTGGCTCCCTATCCAACAGCGGGTAAACTTCAAAATCCTTTTCCCTCATGCGTAACTGCCTTGTTGGGGTGGCCCCATCCTACCTGAGGTCTTTTTTGCACCTTTGTCTCCTCCTTACCTGCGAGGGCCCTCTTTGCGATCTTCGACCCGTGGCCTTATGGTTGTCCCTCGCATGCGCTCTGCTACGGCCCACTCTAGGTGCTTTGCCCGTGTTGGCCCATCAGCTTTGAACTCTCTTCCCCAGTCTCTTCGTTTTGAGTTACTAGCTCTCTCTCCTTCCCAGTTCCGTAGACGTCTTAAGACTTTTTTGTTTCCTAATTCAGGCACTGACGCAGGTCAAGAGCTCTGCTGATTTCTGAGCGGCGCTATATAAATGTTTGATTACAATTACAATTACAATTACAATTACAATTACAATTATTATTCATTTCAATTTCAATTTCATTTCATTTTATTCAATTTCAATTCAATTCAATTTTATTGTTCCCAACATAAAACAGCATAACAAACATAAACGATTGAATAAGGGGAAAACATTCCTGCGTATTAGAGGTGGTATGGTAAGAGTAAAAAAGTTATATAGTAAAGAATATGATCTTAACTAAAAACTATATACTATAATACTTGCTTCAGTGTGTGTGCTCGTAGCATACGCTTGAACCACTGGTTATGTTTAATGTAATAGCCGCCTTGTGCGACTATTAAAGTTTTTAACAAAGAGATTTGCTAAAGTCGAATTTCTTAAGTCTGCAGGGCCTCTGCAACAATTGCAAACTATTTTAAAAGTGTATGTATACTGTACTTACGTGTACCTAATTACCTATGCATTACAGTGGCGTCGCCAGAGCTTCAAGGTTGGGGGGGCAAGGCATAGGAGGACAGAGAAATGAGCGTCCGAAGACGATCGCTGAGGCGCGGAGCGCCGAGCAGGGAGGGGTTTGGGGAGGAGGATGGCCCCTCCCCACTTTAAATTTTTTTGAATTTTCATACTGTAATGGTGGCATTTGAAGCTGTCATAGGAACAAAATTGTTCCATTATTTCAGCGCTGATAGAGCCAACTGTGACTCGTAGCTAAATGTTAAATGTTCGCGTTTTCATATAGTGACCGTATACGGCCTCGACCCTGCTCATTTTCAATGAATTGGTTGGCTTACATCCTTCATCACGGCTCGCCCGTTCGAATGTACGCCACACCATTTAAGGTCCCCGTGCAAGGACCGTGCTACCCCGAGGTTTAAGATGTAGCCTAGTTTGAACCGTATTTGAGTTTGACTACAGATAATATTAGCAAACCCGACATTTATTGAAATTAATATAAAAACTAGAAAACACATTCAATATCCAAGAACGCCACAAGCCTTAGGGTGAACAGATTGCTGACCAGACACAATTAGCAGACATAGTTTACAAATGGTATACAAACCAAGCAAGAAGGATTCAACTACCGAATCGGGAAGCCAAGCAGTGTTGATGCAGTTTTACTGGTGAACAATCGACAATAGAAACAGAACGCCGACTGCTTTAACCCTAGGGCTACCAAGTTTTTTTGTAACACGGACTACCAAGGGGGGGTGGTTACCACCCCCCCTGGATTTCGTGTTTGGTTTTACATATCATAACTTGTAATACAGCATTGGATTCAGCATTCATTTCTGCACAGAATGGTATATTTAGTTGTACATTATGTGAATGCACCTCGAAATTACATCACTTTTAACAACGGGACCCATTAATTAGCAATATTGTATATTATTGCGTACATTTTGTACTTTTTGGATAAACAAATATAAGATTATGTGTGTTTTGAAACTAATCTATGTATAAAAGATACACAAAATCATCCCTACACATGTTTATATAGTATAAATGTACATCCATACATATATATCCATACATATATATCGGTTTACGTTATAACGCTGTATTCAGCCATTTTCACACAGATTACGCGTATTATTATTTATTTTGATCACTTCCGGTATTCACAAGACAAAGATGTAGGTATGCAAATGAAGCCCTTCATTCCCTCTAAAGAATGGTATCTTTGTTTCTCTTCCAGGAAGACAAATGAATACGCTACAGACAAAAACTAAGGGGGAGTCCTTCCATTCAGCCATTTTTCACGCATGTTACGCGTATTATAATTTATTTTGAGCACTTCCGGTTGTCTCAGGTCAACTCAGTGACCATGGAAATGTAGCCCCACATTCCCTCTATAGAATGGTATAATTTGTGTCTCTTAATATTAAATGACGGATAAGATATAGTCGATAATCTAGGGGGGGTGGTATCCACCCCCCTGGTGCCCCGGGTATATTGGGTATAACTTTTGAACGGTGTGAGATATCATCTCACATTTTACCTCAAAACGTGTGCAAATGAACCCCCTACAGCTACCTAAAAGGTCAAATTTTTATTCCATACGGAAAAAGTTTGAAATGAAAAAAACTAGAGGGGTGGTGGCAACCACCCCCCCTAGCCCGAGGGTTAAACGACTGTACTCGGGGTTAAAGTGGGTGGGAATGCGCGGGAACGGCCTCCCACTGCTCTCGAGAATTGGCGGGCGAAGGAGTATTAATTCATAGATATTTTTGTTCCCTTGTCTTAAAACCAAGATAGTGTGAATCAGTTTGCTATGTTTTGTCTCTGTATATATTTATCTATTTCACAACAAGTATTATACCCACACACACGCCACATACATATACATACACATACACACACAAGCACATGTACACACTAATGGTTGCTTTTGCATGCACCCGTTGAGCGAGAATTGGCGGGCGAAGTAGTCGCTCAGAGGCAGGCATAGGCTACTAAATATTTCCACATGTTGTCTTGGACATCCTGTTGGAATGCGGCTGTGTGACTGGTGTAAATAGGTCACCCCCATCATGACTCATCGCTGCGAATAGGAGAGATAAACAACATTGGACTTTTCCCTATTCTTCTGTATATTTAGTGTAAAGCACAATCCGTCACCTGTTGATTAGTGATTAGTCTTTGAAAAGCAAACAAACTTTGGAAGAGGAGAAGAGGACCTTCAATGTAAAATGTCAAACCACACACCACATAGGGTACCCCCCCTAAAAAAAACTCACCGGATTTGCACGAATCCCAGGACCCAGCCTGACCAGAGTTGGGGCAGCTGCCCCTTGCCCCCCCGTGGCGACGCTAATGATGCATTATTAGGCCTACGTGGGTATGTTTTTGTAAGCAAAATGAGGTTAGGGCTATTCAGATGTAATAATAATTATTTACAACGTTACTCTTAAAAATGGCATTGAAAGTTGCACTGCTCCTAGATCTGAATTTTATTGTTTTTAACCCTGAAACCTATCTAATCGTTCTGCTCAGCCATTTTTGTCATTGAATTTTCAATTTAAGATGCTTTTTCAAATTGCTATTCCATCGTAGTCTGACTCTCTGGCTTGACGGTTGGATTAACTGGTTGTGGACTTGATTACTGTGTGCATTTAGTGCGAAATCAGATCTTGCGACATCGGTTGATGCCGTATGATACCGGCGCTATATAAGTTTCTAATTCTAATTATTATTAATGAATGATAATAACGCGGATTAGATTCGGTTTATGTGCTGGTGAATACGCTGACCTGGACTTTGTGTGCTGCTGAGAAACTATATTTCTGCTGACCTAGTGTTTGACCCTCCTTGCACGTAGAAGACCTATCAGAAGAAAAGGAAGAGAAGCAGAAGAAGAGGAAGAAGAAAAAGAAAAAGAAGGATTGTGTTGACGGCAAAGAAAAGAAATCTCGTTTTTCCGGGCTTTTGCTTCCTCCTACACCAAACTTTTCCCTCCTACACCAAACTTTTCCCTCCGTGATGCTTCCTTCTTACGCTCAATCCTCGTCGTGTGTGGGTTCACTAGATTCTGGGAGACGACCACCGGGCAGTAGCATTCCTTTGGCCACACTAGGTGTCGTCGCTCGATACAGACAAAATGGCGCTCCAACCGGAAGCTCAAATAAGTCCTATGACGAAAGTCCAACGTCGTTAGATAACAGAAGACTGGGAAAGTTCAAACAAACAGTTCATTCTTTTATCTGACTGTCTATCTGTCAGGCAGACAGATAGACAGTAAGATGCAGTCCTATAGTCTTTTGCCTATCTTTCTGTTTACACTCTGTCTATAGACCTATGTTTCTCTTTTTGCTGCTTTGCCTCATTTGCTGAGTAAATTAAACTATACTTAGCACTAATCTGAGTTAGTCTGAATTTCCCTATTTCCGTTTAGATGGAAGTTCGGAAGGAAATCCATTGAATGGACCAACAGAATCGTTGAATTCTGTTGGCTCAAACGCCACCTTCACCTGCTTTTCTCCGTCCAAAGACTGCTCCGGAATGACTTGGTACAAGTACACACCGGGAACAGATCGAGAGACTATTTTCCAGACTTCTAACGACGACGAGAGTATTTATCTCAGAGATAAATACTTTGTGAAGAATCTTAATGGAATCTGTGATTTAATTGTCACACATGTTGAATTGAGTGACACTGGATCATTCATCTGTGAAATACTGATCTCACGAATTACTTTTGAAGGAACTGCTAACCTCACTGTGACCAGTAAGTTATTTTCTTAGTATAATCAGATTATTTTATAGTGCTGATTGCATGTGTGTATGTATGTATGTATGTATGTATGTATGTATGTATGTATGTATGTATGTATGTATGTATGTATGTATGTATGTATGTATGTATGTATGTATGTATGTATGTATGTATATATGTATATATGTACATTTTTATGTATGAATGCAAATATGTACATTTTTATGTATTATCTCTATGTATGCATGCTTATGCGTCTGTTGGCCCTTTATTCTGGAACGATTTACCCTCTATGACTCGCTCCATGATCTAAACAGGGGTACTTCTGTCTCTTCCCGTACTATTAAGACTTATCTTTTCTCGCGGGGTTTATCGCACTGGGAGCGCTTCTGATTAGGTCGTACTCTGAGAGGCGCTTTAGAAATCCGTAAATACAAAACAATACAACACAACAATTGCATTAAAATGCTAAAACAGACAGATTTGTTACAGATGAATTTCTTAAATCTTCAGAGCATCAGTAAAAATAGTGAAATATTTATTTGATAAAAATAGGCAAGTATAATTACGCATGAATACCGTACACAAGTATGGTTTTGTGTACCTTCAGGATGCTGGGCTATTGAGACTTAATCTTTACAAAGTTATTCTTATCAATGCAATGCAAGTGATGCAGTTGGTAGATGATGAATTTTTCCCACCATGTAGCCTAACTTATCGTTTTGGTCCTGCGTTTGTGTCATATCGTCTTCAGCAAAAGATCTCATCTTTTTCAAATTGCCTATCTACCGTAGACTGCCTTTCTCTTAAAGGTTTGATCAACTGGACGTTGATTCTTACAAGATGAGATATGCGACGTCGGTTGATCGCTTGTGGCACCGTCGTTATGATGTCTAAGTTGTTAATAATAATGAGTGGTTATTGAATATAACGCAGACTAGGTTCGGTTTAGCACTGGTGAGGAAGTTCACTCCGATTTTGTTTGACGCTTTGTGGAGAAATTTTTTAACTTAGTGCTTACATGTTGAAAACGGAGAGGAAGAAGATCAAGAACAAGATGAAGACGCAACAGAAGTAGAGGAGAATAATCTCCTTGAATATATCGTTTCCATGTATTGTATTCTTACATGTCTGTGTAGCTTCTATGTGCTACCTATGCTAGTTGATGTTTTAAGAACACGATTTCTATAATTGTGTGGACCTAGCCGACGCTGCAACGTTGAAGATGAAACGCCAGCGAACGCTACAACTAGGAGAGGAACTGGCGGCCTTGGATCCTCCGAATGAATTGATCGGAGCGGTGAAAGAGGGAGACAGTCCTTCGATATCAGTCATCGAAAAACGGGAGAAGAACCTGCACATGAAGGAAGAAAATTTCAACGAAATTGATTGAGCCGTAGACGAAGCTAAAACGCTGGCACTTTGTTCATGTGTCGGTCATATTTCAACCAGACTTTACTGCTCTTGTTAACTAAATTTTGTCAATAAAGAGCAACTGCATTGATTCAGTGTGTTATTACAGCGTAAATCTTACGTTGAACGTGAATGTTGAAGCGACGCTAAGTGTCCCAGAAGTGCTTCGTTAACGTTTCCTTTCTGTTCTATATTTTGTTCGACTACATAACAAACTCTTCGCCATTATATCATTATTTTAAACGTAGGCGTTGAAGAAAAGATTCTTGCCTACTATCAAACGTTCTGTGCTAGTTAAATACTTTCATCGCCAGCTTTTAGCCGCTGCTTCGTTATTTGTACTGGACAGATGACACACATCTTCAGCTTCGTAATAAACAATAATCAATATTCGTTTAAATATCCATAACTTAATAACACAAAATGGAAACGGTTATCACCTTTGTTCAGGGATACGGGACTACATGTGGACCCCAGGCAAACCCTCCCGGGCCTTCTCATTAGATCATCAACAGAACGCACGGAATCGGGCAATGCATTCCAAGACTTTGCATGTATCATCTACAACATGTCATCTGATCTGAAAGACTAATTTCGAACTGAATTGTTTAAAACCTGATTTCAAACTGGACTCTTCTAAAAACTCAGATTAAACTGAATTTTAAGAAACTTACTGCAACAGTTTCATTTCCTCTTACTCTCTCCAATGAAACTAACCTCACGAATCCGCTGTGGCTATCATTACACGTTCACTGTCATGGTTGAATGAATCAGCCATGGCAAACAGGTAGACTGTCGTGAAAACGCAGACATACCATTTGCCAAGCGCCATCTTTCGAAAAATAGTCTCAGCTACAACTTCAAATTCAACCACATTCCTTAAATTATGTCCACTGGCAAAAGACCTAAAGAGCCACAACCAATTTCTGTATTAATATTCAAATCACAAACTGAAGTCATTAGTAATAACTTGCTTGCTTGTTTACTGCTTAACGGCCACTGTGTGGTAACAAAGACCATTAGCGTCGCCCTCCTCCTTCATCCAGGCTTGGGACAGGCACTGACAGAGTACGATCAGTGGCGGAGTAATAACAGCAATTCCTTCCAATATAAATTACTACCGATGGCATTTACCTACACTGCATAGTCGTAGTAGTAGTAGTAACAGCAGCAGCAGCAGCAGTAGCAGTAGTAGCAGCTGAAGTAGTAATAATACCAGCAGCAGCAGTAGTAATTATGGTACTAGTAACAGCAGGAGCAGCAGAAGCAGTAGCAGCAGCAGCAGTAGTAATAATAGCAGCAGTAGTAGTAATTATAGTACTAGCAGCAGCAGCAGCAGCAGCAGCAGCAGTAGTAGTAGTAGTGGTAGTAGTAATAATAATAACAATAATAATAATAGTGATAGCAATAAGATAAACAAAAAATAATGATGATTGATTGGACTGCCAGAGAATCTCTACGTCCTTGTGCTTGAGTCAAAAATAAGCGCTGTATACGAACTATCTATTATCGTGCCTATCAAAGTAAACAAGCTATAAAATTCGGATTCCAAAGGAACGCGTGTTTCTGACTTAAGGAATGCGTTAAAGAACTTGACGTATACATTGTTATGACGCGACGTCTAATGTGACGTGTAGTCGGTTATTGAAGTCTTATTTTGAAGTTTCTGCAACACAAAACACACAGAACACCTGAACAACAAGGTCGTTTTTCTTGCGATTGAAGAATGTTTCATAAGTTGTCGTCAAAACACAATCTGAAGAACTCAAAATACCGTACAACAATACTTCCTCAATCACCCCGACTTCGAAAACGCCCGCACTTATATACCTTACAAGTGTTCAAAAATTCGGTCTCATATTAGCACTTTACGTACTTACTTACTTATATGTATATAGGGCCTATAAGTCTATATAAGTCCTCTGAATGAATGAATTAATGAATGAATGAATGAAAATGTATACATTACAAACCATAAGTAGGCTAAATCAGTTTTCATCTGAATCAAATCAAAGAATTAACCGAGCGAAAGGAATTGGCCAGTAAATATACCAAAGCTGCGGACCAGAGCCTGAGCTTTAGGCCTACAGTCGCCATCTTCCGCCATATCGTTCTCTAATCACTTTCAGTTACTTTATACTGAGAATTAGTTTCTTTGTGAATTTTACAAAATACGCTATATAAATGACCATGTATATTATAATTTTACATATAAAATATTTATATATTAAATATACATGTATATGAATGAATATCTATATATATGCAGACACATTGTTGCGCTATCACAAAATTAAGAAATAAATCTGTTGTTGTGTTTTGCTAATAACTTATGAAACATTCTTTAATCGCACGAAAAACGACCTTGTTGTTCAGGTGTTCTGTGTTTTGTGCCGCAGAAGTTCTAAATTAGACTTAAATAACCGACTACGCTGCCTTATCTGACTTCACTTCATAACAATGTGTATGTCAAGTAGTCTAGCTCATCTGTTATGTTACGGTTCTTCGGAAACCATATTTACAGCTTGTTTACCCTGATAAGCACGAGAACAAATAGTTTGTATACAGCAGGTGTTTTCGACTCAAGCACAAGAACGTAGAGATTCTCTGGCAGTCCAATCAATCAAGAGCCTTGTGAATTTTCTTATATACGAGTCAGTTTCCCATCACAAGTAAACCGATCGACTTGCAACAGAAAGACGGGCATTTCCTAACATCGGAGAATCAGAAACAGCACGGAAGACTTCGCTCTGAAATACACCGGTGAGACTATCGAGAGTGTATTGGTAATTATAAAAAAATAATAAGTTACAAGGAAGCTAACCAAATATTCAGACCTCAAGAGAAGCTACACCGTTGTCGAGACCCTGGGTTCCATCATGGCTCAGATCGGTCGTCGGCTGTCAAGGCTTCCAGCGACACCCGCGAAACAGCACCTTGTCGTGGCTATCCGAGGCCGAAGTGGGTGTTTTCGGTGCTTAGTGCAGGAGCAGAGAAAACCTAATTGAAGCCTACAAGATTATTACTGGAAAGGAGGCAGTGCAGAAGGAGAAGTTTTTTGAATTAGCACCAAACAAGGCAACTCGGGGACAGAGGTATAAATTATTTAAGAAACCGAAATCGACATTAGGGCAGAAATTCTTCATTGCAAGAGTTGTAGATTTGTGGAATAGTTTGGATGATAGTACTGTCTCAGTGGACACTATCACAGCTTTTAAGAAGAAGCTAGGAAAATTGGGCTATTAATCATGTTCCAGGTTAATTGCAGTGGTTCTAATACAGACTAAGCGTCTTCTGAACCACTTAAAACCCTTGTTATGTTATGTTATGTTAATGATATTCTTAGGAACAGCTGTTGCTACTAATGACGAAGGATTTTTATTTAAATATAACTCTTGACATCTATTGCCAGTAATCATGATCTCAAGGATCGTGGCTGTATTTTAATTTACAGCCGAGACCATTGTTCGGAAGATGGTGCTTGGCAAATGGTCTGGCAGCGTGTGGATGGCAGTCTGCCTGATTGCAATGGCTGACGCATTCAACGATGACAGCAACGACACGACAACCGTGGGTATGGACATCCAGTTCAGTTTTAAAGCCGAGTACAATAAAGTGATTCTCTGAACAGTATTCTGTAAGCATCTATAAGCGAGTGAGTGGGAGAAGGTGAGTGTCGGTCGGTTCATTGAAACGCCGGCAATGACTGAAGGTCGAGGTCACTCCAATGGCCCGCGTCGGTCGTACTCCACCGAGACAAAAACACTCGGCTACTGTAACAGGCGACGTACACGGTCCGCATGGCTCAGGCTCGACCGCGCACATCAGAAGGATGAGCTAGATGCAGTCACATGGTCACATGGCGACAATGCCACTTGAGAACAAAATACCCTCTAACGAACAAAATCCTTGGTGAAAAAAGAAGAATAAGTCCGGCACGCAAACCTAGCACCAGAAAACTCCAACATATCCGAAGTTACTGAGAACATTCTGCGTTTAGACGAAATAAACCGTCGAAATGACGGAGAAGTCGATCAGCGACCGAAATGGCCGATGACATGCGCAGAGTGACTAGATGATTGCCCGTCCTCTCCCTCTGCCCTGACTCTCCCTCTCTCCCACCCTACCTCAAACCGTCCGTCCTCCTCTCCTTCCTTCATCCGTCCCTGCGTCCTCCCTCCGTTCCTCCATCCCTTCATCCCTACCTGCGATCGTCCCTCTCCACATCCGTCCCTCTGTGATTCCATCCTTCCCTTCCTACCTCAGTTCCTCAATCCCTCCATCCCGACTTTCCTCCATCCCTCCCCACCTTCCGTCCTTCCGTTCCTTCATTCCTGCCTCCTTTTATTCCTCCACCCAACCTCCAACCGTCCGTCGATGAAGACGGTTGAAAATTCAAATTTCTTGTAGCCTCTGGCGAGGTGCCTTGTTCGTCCCTCCATCCGTGCCTTCCATCGTCTTTCCCCTCTACGTCCAATAAGACGGCTGAAGGTGGCTGGTACTCATTGAATCGCATGAAGAGGACTCTCATGCTCAACAAATTGCTTACACAGTGACATGAGGACATTATTTTCTGTTCGTTTATTATTATATTAACTAGATTGTCCGTCCAAAGACGGTTAAGAAATCTTTTGATCACTGTGCTCTCTTATGCTCACTGTGCGCTCTTATGATCACGGTGCTCTCTTCTGTTCACTGTGCTCTCTTTGAAATTGAGCGACACGTGGCTAAGGATTTAATATACCGAGGAACAAAAAATAATTAGACGGCCTCTCGCGGTAACTACTCGCACCAGTCTCGAGCGACCTCTAACTATGACTAATGCGCAAAACCATGCGACCTCTAGCGATGGCTACTCGCTGGCTGAGCCAGCCTCGAACGACCTTTAGCGGTGACTGATGCTCAGCGTTCGGGCATGTCTGGTTGGCGGCCTCTGTGCGACTGACTCGCAGGAACTCGTGCGAAACAGCGTAACACGAAGTGTAACACGCACATACAGTAGGGCCTACACACATTTCTGTTCTATTATATTATCAATTATTATTAATTAATTGGGCAATATTTGATTAAGCTCCGGTGAATAAGTTGACTCGGACTTTGTGTGGCGCTGATAATTTTATAGACTTAGTCAAACACAAGCCCTTCTTGCATGCGGAAAACGGAGAGCATGAGGAAGGAGGAGGAGAAGAGTATGATGACAATACAATAGAATACAATGACACGGCTGTCGATGATGTTGACGAAGAAGAGGCAAAACAATGATGATGCAGATGATGATTAAGAAGAAGAAGAAGAAGAAGCAGAAGAGGAGGAAGAAGAAGAAGCAGATGAAGAAGAAGAAGAAGAAGAAGAAGAAGAAGAAGAAGAAGAAGAAGAAGAAGAAGAAGAAGAAGAAGAAGAAGAAGAAGAAGAAGAAGAAGAAGAAGAAGAAGAAGAAGAAGAAGAAGAAGAAGAAGAAGAAGAAGAAGAAGAAGAAGAAGAAGAAGAAGAAGAAGAAGAAGAAGAAGAAGAAGAAGAAGAAGAAGAAGAAGAAGAAGAAGAAGAAGAAGAAAAAGAAGAAAAGAAGAAGAAGAAGAAGAAGAAGAAGAAGAAGAAGAAGAAGAAGAAGAAGAAGAAGAAGAGGGAGGAGGAAAGGGGAGGAGAAGAAGATATGAGTAGGTCATAATTTTGCCGCTTTATTTTAGGAGTACTACGAGAAAATCCACTGAAAGGACCAGAAAATTCATTTACTGGTTTGGAATCAAATCCTAACTTCACCTGCGTTTCTCCATCTAGAGATTGTGTTGGCATGAATTGGTACAAATACTCACTGGAAAGAAATCAAGTGCCTATATACAGTGTAGAGAGCGGTATTTATCCCAATAGCAAATACAGTGTGGAGAATACCACTGTGGGATGTCGGCTAATTGTCAGAGCTGTTGGAATAAATGACACCGGATCTTTCATTTGTCAAATTCATGATCAAATTGCTTATGAAGGAACTGCTTACCTCTTTGTGATCCGTAAGTTATTTATTTGTTTCAGATTACTTTACAGCGATAATAAATATATAAAATAAAACAGAATTGTTACAGATGAATTTCTTCCATCGGCGGAGCTATTGTACTGTCAAGATACAGCAAAATAATTAAACCAGCGGTTTCCAAATGGTGCTACGTATCATGTCGCAAGAGGTATAGTACCGGTACGCAAGATGTCGGTAAGTGGGGTACGTGAAAAAATTGACTTTTTTAAAATGTTCCATGAGTTTGTGCCCATCTTTCTTGGATTAGTTTACGTCTATCATCTGCTTCTCTTTCTTTATTATATTCTATGAGTTAATGCCCGTATTTCTTTGATTAGCTTATTATATTTCTAATGTTGAATGGTGGAAGGCCAAAATTCGATTTGTTTACCTGTTAGAGAGGTCGAACTACAAAAATAAACTTTACAACCGCTAAATTAAACTTACTTAGAACTTAGTCCTTCCCGTGCAGTAGGTCTGCACATCGGGCAGCGCATCTCCTCCACTCGTCTCTGTTTATCGCCAGCTGCTCCGCCTCCTCCCACGACATTTCCAGGTGTTTCAAGTCTTCACTGATGGTTTCCAGCCAGTTCTTCTGTGGTCTTCCTCTCTTCCTTCTCCTTCGAGAATCCCAGGACATCATTTGCTTGGCTCTTCTATCTTCATCCATACGCCACACATACTCCATCCACTAAAATCTTCTCTTTCTGATAATGTTTTCCATAGTTTCTTGTCCCGTCCTTTCTCTTTATGGGGGTTAAACTATTGGCACAATATATTATATTCAATAAATTTATGTATAGGTCTATTATGTGCATGCGTAAACACGGATCCACATTTGTGTTTTTTGTGTGTGTATACGTTCAGGATGTTGGTCTATTCAGATGATAAAAACAACAACATAAAACAACAACAATAAAAAAATAAAAAAAATAAGACGATCTGTATGGCGCCGCCATACAGGAAAGGCGCTGTGCACGAGTTGAAACAGTCAATATGAGTCCTATGATTGCTAAAAATGCTCGGTCTTGAGCTGTGATTTATATTTCTCCATAGTCGGAAAACCTGTTCCATGCAGTGAGTCCACGACAGAGAAGGATCATTCCCTAAACCTCATATAAGATCACGGCACATGTGGCAGATTTTGCGAAGAAGATCGTAGCCGACATATTATATTTTTCGGTTGTCTGCTACCCGAATGAAGAAGGTTGAGATGTAGTCTAGCATTTGTAAGTTATAAAGAGCTGTTTGCAAGTAATCCGCTGAGGAACACGCAGCGATTGTAGGTTGCAGCGCAGTAGGTTGGTAAGATGATGGGATGGTGTCCGGCAGATGCGCAGATATAATCTTTACAAAGTTACTCTTACCAATGCACTGCAGGTTGCTCACCTGCTTGACCTGAATATTGGCTTTTCATCCTGTAGACCACCTGATTGCTCCGTTCAGGCGCTTGTGTCGTTTCGCTTTCAGCTTAAGATGTTATCTTCTTCAACTGCTTATTCATCGTAGGCTGCATCTCTGTCTTGGCGGTTTGATCAACTAGACGGCTTGCATCAAGTGCGAAATTCGATTTTGAGACATCGGTTGATGCTTTATGATACCTGGGCTATGCGAAGTTGATACATTTATGCATATATATATATATATATATACAACTTAGTTATTGTCATAAAACACATGATGAGCCTTAACGATGTAGAAGAATAGAAATACACAAAAGTCTCGAACAAAACCAGGACGGGTAATGAAAATATATTACACGTTGATAACCATTAAGCCGGTCAAGCACGGGCGACTCGTCACATGTCGCCAACTCGCAACGCTAAATGCCAGCACTCTTAACGTAGCATATTCTTTTATTATATTTAATCACGGCCGATGGGATTCGCCTGTCATTTCTAGTCACGGCCAATGCACGTAATTCTAAGGCGTGGCTTGCTATGCAAATCAAGTGGATGCACTGGTCGCGAAGTCGTTAAACATTATGCTTTGGGAAAAACCCGTGCGAAGCCGGGTACAAAAATTGGTTATTTATAGCAACGCAGATAATATTCGATCAAGGAATAATTTGACTGAAACGTCGTGTGGCTCTGAGAATTTTTGACTAAGTATTTGAGCCTCCTAGGATGTTGATAACAAAGGGGAAATGAAGAAGAAGACGATGGGAAAAGATGACAGTGATAATGGTCATGATGATGACAATGAAGATGAAGAAAGAGAGAAAACAAGAAAACATAATATAAGAAAACTGGGGAAATTCCATCCATCAGTTCATCATCTTATCTGTATGTCTCTCTGTCTGTGTGCCTAACCATCTGTATTTCTGCCTGTGTTTCTGCCTGTATTACACTCTGTAAGCCTACCTATGTTTCCTGTTCTCCTAAATCATCTTACTTGTTCTGTTAAATTAAACTGATCTTAGCATTGTTACGAGGACGTCAGATTTTCTGTGTTTTTTAGATAGGGATACGCCACAAGAAAGTCCACTGAAGGGACCAGACAATTCATTCAGGGTTGTTGGCTCAAACGCTACCTTCACCTGCGTTTCTCCGTCCAGAGACTGTGTCGGAATGGAGTGGATCAAATACCTATCGGGAGCTGCAGTGACTATTTACAGAAAACAGGACATTGTCGGGCTCAGAGAGAAATACATTGTGGAGAATTCCACTGTGGGATGCAAGCTAACTGTCAGAAATGTTTCAGTAGAAGACTTCGGATATTTCATTTGTCGAATTACCATTTCAACCACTACGCCTGAAGGAACTGGTTTCTTATACGTGATCAGTAAGTCATTTGCTCCTTTCAGATTTTTTTACAGTGATAATAAATATAATTATAATGAAAACAGAGTGAGCAGTTAGTAATGTATTTCTGAAATCTGCAGAACCTCTGTAGCAATAGCACCTGATAATTGATATAATCAGGTTATGTATACACATTCATTATATTTGCACACAGTCATGTGTGTATGTCTTGTGTACGTTCATCATGTAGCGCTATTCAGATGAAATCTTTACAAAGTTACTCTTGCCAATGCTCTATGCTGCTGATAGACCTGCATATTAATTTTTCATCCTGTAGGCTATCTAATCGTTCTGTTCTGGTGCTTAGGTCATTTCGTTTTCAGCTCAAGGTGTATTCTATTTCAAATTACTAGGCCACCTCTGCCTTAACGATTTGGATGTGAACTTAATTAAGGTTTGCATTCAGTTCGAAATATGTCTCTGTGCAATCGGAAGATGTCTTATGACTCAGGCGGTTCATAAGTTGCTATTTACCAGTAATTATTTATTATAACGCGGACGCGTTGATCCAAGAGGTCAAACCGATCATAGGATCGAAGAGGACGCAGCGAAGTGGCAGAGAGAGGGCGAAGAATCGATCGCAAAGGTACTTCGGAGCAAGACCCAAATAAGCCTTAAGGACTAAAATAAGGACCTTGAATTGTATTCGGGCAGATAGAGGTAGCCAGTGAAGTTGTTCAACCATGAATGTAGAGCTGTGGGAGAATCGATGAAGACGAGCTATCAGTCTTGCAGCAGTATTAAGTACTGGCTGCAGAGGAGATAGGCGAATCTTAGAGCGGCCAAAAAGGAGAGAATTATAGTAGTCTATTCGAGAGCAGACGAACGCATGGACAATTGAGGCATAGGTTGAAGATGAGACAGATTTGCGAATCGCCCTGAGACACCTTTGTTGGAAGTAGGAAGAGCGTGTAAGCTTGGCAATGTGTTCAGTAAAAGTAAGAGAACCGTTTAAGGTGACACCCAGGTCTCGGACACTAGACGAAAGGACAAAACCAGGAAACCTTTCAGAGAGTAATTCATAGTCGAGTTTTTTTGAGCTGCTGTGCAGTGCCAAATCAGATTCGCTGGGTTTTGAAGGACTTTAAGGAAAGAAAATTTAGAAGACATCCAGAGATGAAGATCTTGGGAGACAGCCTCAATTTGACTAGCAAGAAGGAGTTGAGCTTGGGTCAATGGACACAAGCTTGGACATTATCAGCAAAAGGTGGCCAGTCGCTAAATGGTTAGGGAGAAGAGAGGGAATATCAGTTGTGTTTGAATAAGAGCGAGCTAGGACAGAACTCTGAGGAACACCAAATTTAACAGGAACCTACTGAGTCCTGGAGTCACCAGAGATGATCATTTGGGTGCGAGGCCAAAAGAGAGGAGGACCTCTGAGTCGACAGGAGGTCTCAAGGCATGGACATCCTGGACATGCTCAATGCCAAGACTGACCGTCTTCAAGCATCCACTACCGACGCTCCTCCTCGTACATTCTCCTCAACGACATCAGATTCTGTCTTCCACGGCTTTCGACCTATTTTGGACTCGGATCTCCGCTCAGTTATTCTTCTGTTAATTAAAAATCATGTGAATTGGACCCTTTACTTCCTTTGATTATTACTGACATTCTAGATGATATAAGTCCTTTCCTTCTATACCTTTTAAATACCGTACGTCACTTTCTGAGGGTTGCATACCTGCCTCGCAAAAACGAGCCTTAGTCTTTCCCGCACTCAAGAAAGCCAATCTTGACCTTAACCTCTGTCAAAACTAACGACCCATTTCAAACCCGTCTTTTATTTCCAAGACTTTAGAACGACTTGTATCCTTGCAATTCCCCCCCACCTTGAGCACTCTGGACTCCTCCCTTCCCACCAGACTGGCTATAGGGCTTACCACTCAACAGAAATAGCCATCCACTCTTTACTTTCTGATATATATTCAGCTGTTGACAAGTCTCAAGTTACTCTTGAGTTACTCTTTTGAGTTAGTAAGAATTTATTTATTTCCGTTTAGGTGCACAAGGAGACAACCCACTGAAGGGACCAAGAAACTCGTTGACAGATTTTGGCTCAAACGCTACCTTCACCTGCTTTTCTCCGTCCAGAGACTGTGCCGGGATGACTTGGTACAAACAAATACCGGGAAGAGATCGAGAGACTATATTCAGGGAACAAGATGGTATTTATCTCAATGATAAATATATTGTGGAGAATTTTAATGGGAAATGCAATTTAATTGTCACAAATGTTGCAGTGGAAGACACCGGATTCGTCATTTGTGAAATTCTGGTTTCACGCATGAATTTTGAAGGAACTGCTCGTCTCATTGTGACCGGTAAGTTATTTTCCTATTGTTTTCAGATTATGTTTACAGTGATATTAAATATAAGAAGCAAAAACAGTCATAGTTGTTACGGATGAATTTTTCACTAATCGTTTTTCACTCGATGGTCTCTTCACTTAGAACGATTACCTTAAGTGAATGTACCCCTTCCCCGGGGAATTTATATGCTTATAGCTTGTTTTGGACGTATATATAGTCTTGCCCAGTGAAGGGGGCAATAGTTAAGTATAGCTATACCTCCCACCTTTTGCGGAACTCGTTTGGTGGAAAATGCAACATACGATCACCTCGGAATCTTTGCAGGTCAATAGGGCCTACTTGTGGTATATCTCCTATTCCAAAAACATATACTTCTTCAAGTGGGAGAAAAAAGTTCACTTGGCCACAATCGCCGTAGTTCCACAAAAGACTAGAAAGCCGTGAGCTCTTCTCGAATACAAAACAAATATCTACGATGCCAACTGGCTACATAGAGCTCTCCACGTTTTCAACCACACCAATTTTGTGCGGTCTCAACGGAGAGATGTCCCACAATCTATTCCAAAAAGCCACATCCAATATTAGGCAACGACTCTACGAATATCTTACCGTTCCAACCACTCTTTTCGAACCACTCTATCTTAGTTAGATTTCTCTTGTTTTTCGAAATTCGTCGAATGGAAACGACGAATCAACCAGCGACGAGACCTTGGAATCGTTGTATTTCCATTTTTTTTCTCCCAAAAGTATTATACTTTAGCTGTATAACATAATACACAACAAAACCCAATCGACAGGTGGAATTGCAAACACCAACTCCCTGTTCTATGTAGAATACTACACAACCAACTACATAGAACCCACCAACGAAACCTGACGAACCATATGTTTGGGGTGTGTACGTTCGGGATGTTGGGCTATTCCGATTCACTCTTCACAAAGTAACTGTTACCAATGTACTGTGCTGCTGATAGACCTGAATTATGAATTTCTCATCAGGTAGTCTGTCTAATAATTGTTCTGCGGAGGTGCTTGAGGCACTTGGTTTTCAGTTTAAAGTGTAATCTGTTCAAACTACTAAGCCTCCGTAGGCTGCCTCTCTGTTTAAGCGGTTTGATCAAGTGGGAAAGGGGATAGTATAAAGGATAACACTCTAGTCTGAAGTTTTCATGGACCAGGTTCAATTCCCGCAAGGCCCCCATGGTTTAGCGCATGCCTTCATTCTCTAGGTGGCAGCAAAAGTACTATGACCTTGCGCCATGCATAGCTGCAACTTTGTTGATTTGTGCCTTCCGTTATTTGTGTTCCTGTGAATTGTTTAATCGTCATAGCATGTACATGTACAGCGCAGTGCGTTTGTCAGGTGCTTCATTAAAGAACAATTATTGTTATTATTATCATGTGGGCTTCAATACATCCCTTCAATACATCCATCCCTCTCTACACCAACACTTCCGTGCGCTAAGACGGGTTGAAGGTGGCGTGAAGGCGGATTCGCGTGCGTAACAAATTACTTACACAGTGACATGAGGACATTTGTGTTCTTTTTCATATTTATTATATTTTATAATAACTCCAACAAGCAGAAGCCCAACGTTCATGCTTGAAGAAGAAGACGAAGAACAAGAACAAGAAGAACAAAAGTAAGGACAAGAAGAACAAAAAGAAGAAGAACAAGAAGAATAAGAAGACGAACAAGAACAGAAACAAGAACAAGACTAAGAAGAAGAAGAGGAAGAAGCAGAAGATCAAGAACAAGAAGACAATGAACAAGAAGAAGAAGAAGAAGAAGAAGAAGAAGAAGAAGATAAGAACAAGAAGATGATGATGATGATGATGAAGAAGAAGAAGAACAAGAAGAAGAGGAAGAAGAACAAGAAGAAGAACAAGAAGAAGATATATTGAGAAGTCTGGGTAAAGTTAACACAAGAGTTCATTTAATTATCTGTCTTTCTGCTGGTCTTTCTGCATGCCAGTCTTCTAACTGTCTTACACTCTGTCACTCAACCTAGGCTCCTTTTTGTTTGCCTCATTTTTTGAGTAAAACTAAAATGAACTTAGAACTAGTAATTATAAGTAAATCATAATTTCTCTACTTTCGTTTAGGACTGAAAGGACCAGAAAATTCATTTTCTAATTTGGAATCAGACGCCAACTTCACCTGCGTTTCTCCGTCCAGAGATTGTGTTGGAATGATTTGGTACAAATACACACTGGATAAAAGAAATCTAGTGCCTATATACAATGAAGAAAGGGGTATTTATCCCATCAACAAATACAGTGTGGAGAATACCACTGTGGGATGTGAGCTAATTGTCAGAGCTGTTGGAATAAAAGACACCGGATATTTCATTTGTCAAATTCGTGAACCAGTTGTTTGTGAAGAAGGTGCTTACCTCTTTGTGAACCGTAAGTAATTTGTTTATTTCAGTTTACTTCGCAGTGATAATAAATACATAAGGTAAAACAGAATTGTTACAGATGAATTTCTTTCGTCTGCGGTGCTTCTGTCATAATACAGCAAACTAATAAAACCAGCGCTTTCCAAATGGTTCTACGCACACCGCAAGTAGTACGCCAGATGACGGTAAGTGGTACGTGAAAAAATTCAAAAAAATTTAAAAAGTTCTATGAGTTTATGCCCGTTTTTCTTAGATTAGCTTACTATGTTTGTAATGTTGAATGGCGGAACGTCAAAATTCGATTTGCTTACCTGGTGGAGTGGTAGACTAATTAAAAAAACTTTGAAAACCGCTGAATTGAACTATTAGTGCAAAATATAATTTTAATAAAGATCTATGTGTACATGAGTTTGCATGGATACACATTTTGTGTTTGTCTTTGTGTACGTTCAGGATGATGGTCTATAACAATAACAAAAAACAACGACAACGACAACGACAACAACAACAACAATAACAATAATAATAATAATAATAATAATAATAATAATAATAAATTATGGACATAGGCCTTCTCCCTGCCCCGGATCGAGTCAGCCACCGGCAGAGATACTAGACCCCAGCGCGATTTTGTCGCCTTCCTCTACAAATGACCCTCAACATCACATATCCATCATAACACAGCCAGATTCTGAAGGACAACGCGGTCTTCTACCACCAGTATCTAACCTCTTGCACCCGGTAGCAAGAGGCGCGCTTGTCAAAAGAATTCCTAGATCGGAAAGAGCATCATGCGCCGCCCTTTTGGGTGAACTCATAGAGGCTGTCGTGAGGGAACCAGAAGACACTGTGAAATGGTCGACCTCTTAGCCTTTGGAGGGTGCATTCTGGTCAAGCCAAAAAGAGGGGGAGTCAAACGCAAGCTAACGCGGATAATTATCTCTAGAATTACGAACTGGCGTTCAAAAGGACCGGATTACCATCATCATTACCATACAGACGAGGATGAAAGTAGCCCAATGCCAGTCCGTCGTACAGGTCCGATTAAACGTGATTCTGCACAGCACCTAGCATCGGCAGTTGCAAGCAAACTGGACGATGGAAAGTACAAAGCTGCCATCCGTCTTATCTGCAGTGATAACGAACCAGCTCCCGACACCCCTGAGACGTTAGCTGGACTGAAGGCGAAGCACCCGCCAGCTGCGTCGGACAGGAAACCAATCTGTGATCCAAAGCTTTCAGATCGGTTTGCTCCGCTACAGATTTCAAGATAGATCTGGTTTGACAAACCCTTCGGTGGTCGCCTATCAAGAACAGATTCCCTCCAAACCCGCCTCCCCTCTCCCTCCATTCTCGCAATCGGCGACGGCATCGCCAGGGTAGGGGACGGGCGCGATACTTATGTTACCCTCGCAATATGAAGTTGAAAATAACTTGTGACCTAAACTCTTCCCTTTATATGTACATTTCTGTAGGCCTATGTATTTGCGTATATATAATACATGTATATATCCCACTTGCGATATGAAAATTTGCAGAACGTTTTCTTTCAAATTTCTAGGTCACGGCAACTATTTCTAGCTCAAAACGTCGTTTCGATTCAGAGATATGGACATATTAAGTTCACATAATATTATGCTGACATTGCATATCGTTGCAGACAACGCATGCCATTTCCTTTTCAGACCTCGTGATATGAAGGCGGGGCTAAATATGCAAATCAGGCTCAATCGCTCTTTTAACGAAGCACATGAGGAGGAGAACGATGTATTGTATTGTATTGTTTTTGATCATTTATAAAGCGCTTCTCATAGCATAAGCCTTTCAGAAGCGCTCCCAGTGCGAGGTACTCCGAGAGAAAAGGAAGGTTTTAAGGTGAGAGAAAGAGGTGGAGATGCTAGCAGAGAGGATTGTAGAGCGTAGAGAAGAGGAACTCTATTCCATAGGGAGGGACCTATGCAGGCAAAGGATCTGGATTGAGCCATTGTGGTCCTAACACGGGGAACGAAAAGGTCAAGCCGGTCAGAGGATCTGAGAGGACGCAATGACGTGGCAGAGAGGGGACGGAGAAGTTGGTGACAAAGATATTTTGGAGCAAGACCCAGTTGAGATTTAAGCACGAAAATGAGAACTTTGAATTGCATGCGAACAGAGAGAGGTAGCCAGTGAAGTTGATCACCCATAAATGTAGAGATGTGAGAGAAGCGAGTAAGGCGACCTATAAGTCTGGCAACGGCATTCAGTATGGACTGAAGAGGGGATAGATGAACCTTGGGCAAGCCAACAAGAAAAGAATTGCAATAGTCAATTCGAGAACAGACGAAAACATGAACAATTGAGGTGAAGGTATAGAGGATGGAGCAGATCTACGAATAGCCCTGAGACGCTTAAGTTGGAAGTAAAAAGAGCGGGTAAACTCGGATATGTATTCAGCGAAGGTTATAGAGTCATCTCAAGTGACACCCAACCTTCGAGTCACAGGAGGTCTCAAGGCGTTGGAGTAGAATTTCATGGTCAACCATTCGAAGGCCGAAGAAACATCAAAAAGAGCAAGAAGAGTAAGTTGAGACCTGCCAACAGCTGAATAGATATGAGAAAGTAGAGAGAGAAGGGTTGTTTCTGTGGAGTGATTAGCCCTGTAACCAGACTGATGGGAAGGGAGGAGTCCTGAATGTTCAAGACAGAGGAGAAGCTGTTTGGGAAGTAAGTAAGTAAGTATATTCTTTAATATAACCAGCTGCCAAACAGCACTCTGGTGAACAAGCATGAGCAATATAAATTAACATAAACATCAAAACATCAGCATCAAAATCTACAATGTATCTAAGACCAGTGAGATTGCGAGACAGATCTAATTAGTATGCGAACAACATTCTGACTATAAATGGTTTCCTCATTTGGTTGTTAGCTTTTGGCAGCACCTGGTCATGGCGTCTGGGGCGTGGGCTGTAAACCGTTGGCTTCGCTGGGGGGAGCAACCCGTGGAGGACATGTCCTGGTGTTCCAAGAACAGCCGAAAACAGGCGGGTATCGGCAAGACGGCATAGCTGTTCGATAGTTGGGCTATCACCAGGAAGATACCGCTGACGGATTAGCCTATTCATCACGGCTTGGAGTCTTCCCTTTTCTTGCTGCCCAGTTGTTGTAAGGTTTGGAGAGAAATGATAGAAAGAAATGATGTAGAAAGTTAGAGACGGATAACTACAGGAAAGCCTCGACACTAAACCTGGGCGAAGTCCTGAAAATAAGTCATTTCATTAAAACGTTATGAAGGGAACGCTATAGAAGTTTATTAATACACGAATGCCCCAAAACTACTCCAACGCGAGCCCTGAAAATTCACGATCTCACATAAGCCCATCAAGCCCGGGCTACGTGGGCACTTGGCAGATGTTGTCACTTGGCAAAACTAGGGCGGAACTATGAAACTTAGATATTTTCATAAACGCATGATGAGGAAACGATGTAGAAGGGTAGACGTACACAAAAGTCTGGAAACAAAACCAGGGAGGGAAATGAAAATTACACGTTGATAACCATTAAGCCGAGCAAGCACGGGTGTCCCCTTATGTGTCGCCAAGTCGCAACGCTAAATGCCTGCCCTATTAGCGCAGCACATTCTTTTACTACACTTAATCACCGCCGATGGGATTAGCCTGCCATTTCTATTCACACACAGAGCCAATGCATGCGATCCTGGCAAACTGGCAAACTGTGCAAATCACACGGATGTACTGGTCGCGAAGTCGGTAAAAATTACGCTTTGGAAAAAACCGTGCGAAGCCGGGTGCGAAACTGGTTATTTATAGCAACTCGGATAATATTCGATCAAGCACAGTGGAATAAGTTGACTCCAACTTCGTATGGCTCGGATAATTTTTTACAAAGTGTTTGAGCCTGCTTGCATGTTTATAACAGAGTGGAAATGAAGAAGAAGACGAAGGAAAAAGATGATAACGATAATGATGACGATGATGATAATGAAGATGAAGAAGGAGCTCTAGCAAACATGAAAACATATAAGAAAACTGGGGAAATTCCATCCATCATTATTTTCATCATCTAAACTGTCTGTGTGCCTAACCTTCAGTCTTTCAGCCTGTCATTCCACCTAATACACTCTGTAAGTCTACTTACGTTCCTGCTGTGTTGGATTGTCTTACTTGTTGATTAAAATTAAACTGATCATAGCATTATTATGAGGACGTAAGAATGTTCGTTTAGATGAGGATACGCCACAAGGAAGCCCACTGTTATTCAGGGTTCTTGGCTCAGACGCTACCTTCACATGCATTTCTCCGACCAGAGACTGTGTCGGAATGGTTTGGTACAAACGCCTACTGAATACAAGACGTGAAGAGATTATTTACAGTGCACCGGTAGGTGTTCGTCGCCGGGATATATACACTGTGGAGAATTCCACTGAGGGATGCCACCTAACTATCAGAGAGGTTCAAGCGGAAGATTTCGGATATTTCATTTGTGAAATTACGATTCCGGGCAGTAGGCCTACGCCTACTGTAAGAGGAACTGGTTTCTTATACGTGATCAGTAAGTTATTTGCTCCTTTCAGAAGATTATTTTACAGTCATAATAGCATATATATATATATATATATATATATATATATATATATATATATATATATATATATATATAGTGAAAACAGAGAGATCAGTTAGAGATGTATTTATGAAATCTGCAAAACTTCTGTAACAATAGCACCTTATAATTGAAATAATGAGGTTTTGTATATACACGTACCGTGAGGCATAAAAAGGAAGCCCCAACAAAATCGTTATTATTTTAACAATATTCAAACAATGTTAATGAAATTTATGAAATTTATAGCTAAAAAGCAGGTAGTGTAAAAAATTTACAGTTTGTACTCAAACTGTCCGCCTTCAGCTTCTACGCATGCGCGAAGTCGCTTGCGCCATTCACGCACCGCCGAGTCAATAATTCGTTGGTCAAGATCGTTCCAAGCTTGCATCATGTTGCATGATTCGCTTACGAAGATCTTCAACATCACCGACCTTTGTTTTGCACACCATTTCCTGCATGCATCCCCATATTTTATAATCTACGGGATTCAGATCTGGACTGTTAGGAAGCCATAGTGTAGGAATTATGAAGTCAGGAGTTTCATTCGTCCGAAGTGCAACCGTTTCTCGAGCTCTGTGCGCTGGAGCACCATCTTGCTGGAAAAAGTAAAATTCAGAGAATTCTCAAATTTCAGGTAGAAGGTCTTCCATGATTGCAACATCTTTGTAGTATTGACCGTTGATTTTTATCCCCGGTTCAACAAAGTGAATTGACGTGCGCCCAAGCGAAGAAACACCGACGGACACCATCAGGGATTTGCTAAACGTCGGACGTGTGCGTAAAAGGCGGTCGACTGTAATGTCTCTCTTTTGAGTTCCAACTGCTACATACAGACGATCATTTTGAGAATTGCTAGGAGAAGCAACTGTGAATAATTTTTCGTTAGTAAACCAGATGAAATGCACTAGGCTAGCTGGGTAGCGACGCAACAAAAGGCGACTGCGGTCAAGTCGAGCTTGTTTGTTGGCCACGTCAATTCATGTGCCCTACGTTTTTTCATGCATTTCAAACGTAAGTCTTTCTTCACAATACGATTAACGGAACGTTGAGATATACCAACTTCCCGAGCAATGTGTCTTTAAGTACGGTGTGATTGCGGCAAATCTTCAGTTAACAAGTGTTGCAACTTCTTCAATTTTGTCAGCAGTTCGAGCAGTGCGCGGACGGCCACTGCCGGGAAGACGGTGCGAAGTTCCAGTACTATCAATCTTGCGAATAATCTTATCCAATCCACTACGAGACCAGCTTTTATGAGGAAACTCTTTTAAAAATCTTTTTGCTCCATAATGTTTGTTTTGTCTTAAAATTTAATAACATGTTTATCTTCCTCACTGAACGCCATTTTCGTAAATGGTGGAAAATTAATGACGTCATTATTATTACGTCAACTTTTTAACGGTAATTTTTTATACGGCCTTTTAAAAAATAAAATGATTGATTTTAACCATAGATGTTTTTGCGTAAATTGCATTTGTTTTGATCAATTATTGTATGAGTTATAACGATTTTTCTAGGGATCCCTTTTTTATGCCTCACGGTGTACATTACGGTGGAGAGAGAAAAGCGGAAATTAGAAATTCGAAAAGTAGGGGCCTAATAGCAACCAAAAGTTGCCTAATGGTATGGGGTCAAAAAGTCGACACAGTTTTTTAAATAGTAATGTCTTTCGCCCCCACCAGAGGGCCAAAGTTACGAGAAATAGCATTTTTTCGAGAAAATTGCAGGTGTTCTTGTAAAATATTTTAGATTAAAACTAATTAGGGTAGAGTGGGGCAAAACGCCCCCTCCCGGCCCTGCCCCCCCTGTGCCATGTAATGAAATTTTTGAATGTTCTGGGGTTTCTTAGTTGTACCCTAATGAGATAATCGTCTGTTATTTATCTTTAGATGCTTTGCTTATTTTTATTTTAGAAAAATTGATTTTTTCGTGTTTCCTTATAAGAGTCAGCCACCAATTCTGTATCATTAATGGTGCCAAAATGCTAGACATAGCCAATAATACAAATATAGGTCTAAGGTATACCCTATATCGAATAACTGTGCACAATAAATGGGGCTTTAACATATCAATTTTTTATTATATGGGCAATCTCACTCACAAGGTAGCACCAAGCGGGGCAAAACGCCCCCCTATGAAAAATGCTGACACCTGGGGCAAAACGCCCCCTCTCACCTCAGAGTCACCTGAAGCAAAGCATATTTTTTTAATTTAATTATTTTTTAAGACATCTTTTAAAAAAAATTCTACAGATCTTTACTTCTCATAGTTATTGTTGCATCATGGCAGTGATTGCAGTTGATTATGTGCTGTGCATCGACTTTTCAGGTAGCGAAGGGTCAAATCACGGGGGGGCGTTTTGCCCAAGTGAGGGGCAAAACGCCCCCTTTTGAAGCACTCTGTATTTTATTATTTTTTAATGTAATCTTTTGGGGAATTTTATCGGACTTAATTTTACTTTACTTTGGACATTCAGTACAAGGTCTTACAATAATTTCATGCTGAAAATCTTGTTACTCACGTTGTAATTGAGCAAAACCCGTTAAAGGGGGCGTTTTGCCCCACTCTACCCTAAGTGTCGTTCAATATACCGTTAACCGTTTTCAAACTTAGCGACATGTCGTGAACCAGAGGAAATGGTAAAAGTCAATAACTTCTACAAATATAGGCATATTCTGAAAATTAATACAACGTTTTATTCAGTATTAAGAGCTCTATTCAACGGTATATTGAACGACACTTAATTAGTTTTAAATTAAAATATTTGAAAACTGAGAAGAAGTAGAAGAAGTAGAAGAAGAAAAAGAAAAGGAAGAAGAAGACTATGAGGAAAAGGAAGAGAAAAAGGGAGAGGGAAGGGAGAGACAGAGGCAGAGGCAGAGGGAGAGCGGGAGGGAAAGGAGGGAGAGAGAAAAAGGAGAGGGAGAAGGAGAGGGGGAGAGAGGGAGAGGGAGAGAGAGGGAGACGAAGACGAAGATTTAGAGGAAGAGGAAGTGGTAGAGAAAGAGTTGGTGGAAGTGGAAGTGTAGGTGGAAGAGGAGGAGGAGGAAGAAGAAGAAGAGAAACAAGAAGAGGAAGACTAAAAAGACTGAAACAGGAACAGGAGTTGGAAGAGGAAACGGAGGAGGAGGAAGAAGAGGAGGAGGAATAATAAGAGGAAGGGAAGAGGAAGAGTAGGTGAAAGAGGACGAGGAGGGAGACGAAGGGGAAGAAGAAATATACCTCCAGAAATTCTTTAGTTCTACTCAGCGACACGACCGATATCGGTAAGTATTCAAACACGATTGGTATACTCCAACTAACCCGTATAGGCTACTGATTGCTAGATTCTTGGTTCTCAACGACTGCATTCCCGATTTCGGGTTCCATCGACGACTGCTACTCCGATGGCGACTGACTTCTCAACTCTAGTGAGAGCGCCCTTTGCCTGAGAGCGCAGTTTGCATTAGGCTATAGTTCCTTCTCTCGGGCTCTTTTTTCCTTTGGCTCAGAATTTCTCCCGAAATAATCGCCCTTATTTCTCCTCAGTTGTCGTCAGATGCTGGGAAACGACCGCCGGGCAGTAGCTTTCCTATAGCAACTCACGTCTATCGTAGACTTGGTGGCGACGCTAAACCCTTACAGAATGGAAGAGCCTTTCCTGTCCTTGTAAAAGTCTGTTCCGTACTTTTCGCTGTTCGTGTCGTTGACCTCTGTCAAAGAATCGTAGAAAGTCGCCAGTCAGACGTGGGGAAAGAACCTGGGACACACGGTACATATTATATTTCCCTTCACTTTCCTGACGATGAGACGTCGTCGAGAAACGATGTTTCACGCTCGGTCCATAGGGGTCGCTAACTAAAAAAAATAGCAACTAGGTGTCGCTCGATACCTACACAAATGGCGATCTAAGCGGAAACTCAGATAAGTCGTGTAACGAAAGTGCTGCGTCGTTACAATATCTGAACACTGGGATAATTCAATCCAGCAATTCATTCTCTATCCGTCTGTCTATCTATCTAACCTTCTGTCTTTCCCCCTCTTTCTGACTGTTTTACACTCTGTCACTCCACCCATGTTTCTTTGTTGCTTCTTTGTCTCATTTTTTGAGTAAAATTAAGCTCAGCATTATCACTAGCATTATCAGCGGCCCTTCTGAGTTAGTCAGAAATTACATATTTCCGTTTAGAAACTTTAGATCAAAACGAAGACACCCCACTGAAGGGACCAAGAAACTCGTTGACAGATTTTGGCTCAAACGCTACCTTCACCTGCTTTTCTCCGTCCAGAGACTGTGCCGGGATAACTTGGTACAAACAACTACCGGGAAGAAATCGAGACATTATTTTTTGTGACCAACATGGTATTTATCTTAGGGATAAATACATCGTGGAGAATGTTAATGGGAAATGTAATTTAATTGTCACAAATGTTGACTGGAGAGATATTGGATCATTCATCTGTAAAATTCTGGTTTCACGCATGAATTTTGAAGGAACTGCTCGTCTCACTGTGACCGGTAAGTTATTTTCCTATTCTTTTCAGATTATTTTTAAAGTGATATTAAAAATAAGAAGCAAAAGCAGTCAGATTTGTTACGGATGAATTTTTTCGCTCATCGAGTTTTCACTCAACAATCTCTTCACTTAGAACGATTAGACTACTTTCAGTGAGCAATAGAAAAGTTTAGCTATGACGCTTCTTACGTCAAATGGCCTCAATAATACATGTACCAGTTGTACGACTAACTATCCCTAGGCGACCATGACTAGGGGGACCTTCGAACCTCTGTAGGTCTTCTAGGTAACCCTAAAGTTGTTAGTGCCAAGTTGTTGCATTGCTGTTATTCGTTAGGTTTCCAAATAAATAATCAATCACATATACGTATGCATTGAATACACAATGTCATGTGCGTATGTTTTGTGTACCTTCAGGGTGTTCTGCTCAGTCGCTTATGTAATTTCGTATTCAGCTTAATAAGATGCTATCTTTTTCAAACTGCGTATCCACCGTAGGCCTAACGGTTTGATCAATCGGATGTCGACGTTACTACTTTTCGCATTAAGTCCGAAATCGGTTTCAACGACATCGGCTGATGCCTTATGATACCGGAGCTATATAAGTTGCTACTTATTAGTAATTATCTATACCATAATTTTTAGTTTGTTCATTGGCTCTCTGTCATACCTCGTGATCGATCGAGTCAGTCGATGAAGTTGGTCGCAATTCGGTCAATTTTGGTCGAAAAATCATCGGCTTGGTCGGCTTGCTAGCCGAGTTGATCAAATGTTCAGACGAGTCGAGTTCATTGTTGTTATCTCGACTTGGCTCAACTACGAAATGTTTTACTTACTATTTTTGCAGTTACATCACACAATGACCCAAGAGATACCAGACTTGTAGGCCTATACGAGACATAGAACTCGAGACCGAGACGGAGACCGAGACAGTGGGGTCCGAGACCGAGACCGAGACGAGACACCAGGTCCGAGACAGTTCGAGACAGTTCAAAACGAGTGAAATGCACATTGGACCCCAGTCCCAAAACAATTTTTCTCAACTTTTAAAGTCTAATACAAGGGTCAAGTCACTGAAATCAGCCGATCACCTGAATTGTATAAACTACAAAGAAATTAAATATTTCAGCCATTCTGAAATCTTCTAAATGATTTTAAAATTTAAATCAACAAAATTCCATATAGGCCTAGGCCTATTAGCGATTTAGAGACATAAGTCAGATCACTCACCTTGACAAACTAGATGTCGTTAAAAGAGTTTCGCTTGTGTTGGCTTTACACAAACGACGAACGGCATGCCATTTATTTTGTTTTTCATTGATTTCAAACTGCGTGAATGCAACTTTCACGATTTCAGGTTCTTTATGAGACATTTTAAGATATTTGGAAATTTTGGACTGAAAGTGCAAACTTAAGACTGCTTTTTTCAATACTCTTAAATCTTAATACCAGAAACACCGTTATCCATTCGGCACAAGACAATTTTACAGCGCAATACTGTACGAAGTTCCGAACAAAATAGGCCTACAGTTTTGTACGAGAACTTTGGAGACAAGACTTTCGTTTCGAGACAGTTTCCAAAAGTCGAGAAATGATCTCGAGACCGAGACCGAGACCGAGACCGAGACAGTGGGGTCCGAGACCGAGACATCGAAAAACCTGTCTCGAGACGTCTCGAGACCGAGACAGTGTCTCGAGAAAATACAACTATGAGAGGTACGAAGGCGGGTCTCATTGAGGTAACGTTTCACTTGGCGAAGGTGGAAATTACATGCTCTTGCGACGCAAGAAATGTGTTGAGTCATGTTTAGATTGCAGTCTAGCAAAGCACCGAGGTCGCGAATCACTTCAGATGGTAGAATGGCGCAGTTTGACTCGAGATTAAGAGTTTTTATAATAATGTATAGGCCTAGAGGACAAACGCGTTATGTCCAATGAGATAATATTATCATCGCTAGAGGGAACATGACGTATATTCCCTTTGCACATATTAAGAAGCCACAATCATAGATATAATAACACCTTAAAGAAAGTTCGGCAGTTAATGGAAATTGAAATGACGCGTTTTGATTGGTTGAAATTCATGGACGCAGTCAAGCATAAGCGAGACTGTTTAATTTCTTTTCGAAGCTTACGCCTTGCAAAAACTCCAACAGACACAAAATAACAACTTATCGATTAAATAATATTCCAGCGGCCTTGTTTTCGGGCTTTAATAAGTTGCTACATCCACACACTACACAATTTAACTTCGATCGTTTCGCCATTTTGAGAGGTCACAGGGTCAAGGCCGTTGGAGCGGCCTCGGGGTCACAGCCTCAACAAAGATGGCGGATGCGGGCTCTAGTGATATATTTATATATTATACATCTCTATGGTTATGTCCAACTTTTTCCAAAATCAATGTTTATAGCTATTCTAGTAGGCAATGGCATAAGGCTTCAGAGCACAATAATTGTTATATGTCCTGGTAAAGACGTTTTCACGTGAAATAATACAAGACACAAATCGAGGGGTTTAAGCCAGACAGGAGTAACTACGTTTTTTGACATTTTGAGATAAACGAAGAAAACGAAAACTTTGCTACAGTAATTTTTGGAAAAAAATATTTTCATCATTTTTTATTTAAACAATAAAAATTATTTCTAGCTAAATGCTGAGCAATAAGATTCCTTTTCAAAATGCATTAAAGTATGCATTGTATTGTTTACACATAACGTGACAATTAGGTGAATTTTGTCAAAGTTTGACAAGATGCACCCTTCTGGCAAGAGAAAATGAAAAGATGAAAACATCATAAATTCTGTGTAATTTGCAAGATAACCACCAACAAAAAATATCTGAAGAAACATTGAGTCATACTGCACAATCTAGCACAAATTATTAATCATTATCTGGCCAAGATAATAATTTGTTTGAAGATACAACATTCTGGTGTAAAATCATAAAACGCACCCTTACAAAATGGTATAAACAACTAATAACTTTAGAATCACATAAATGATATTACGCTCTCCAATTTCTACGCAAGTAAGTAAGTGGTTTAAGCTGTTTGAAGAGTAAAGTAAGTAAATAAGCATTGTTTCACGCTAATTTTAATTGCCTAAAAATAATTCATGTGTGCCATAGAGACGTATCTAAGAATGCATGGGTTTCACGTAATGCCAGATGGATGTATCTTCTTCAAGATGCACCCTTCTGCCAATAAAACCAAAGATGTTAGTCTAACATCTTTGATAAAACAGTGCTATTTTCACATCCTTATGGCATAAATGTGACACATATTTCGAGGGGTTTAAGCCAGAAGGTCGTATCTACGATTTTTTGTAAAATGGACATTTTCACAGAAATTGAATCAACTGACTACAAAGCAGGTACTGCCAGAAGGCCGTAGCTATAAGGCTTCATTTAAGAGAGTTGGTTTGAAGATACAACCCAAATTATGGGTCACATTTATGCCATAAGGATGTAAAAATAGCAGTTTTCATGCCAGAAGGGTTGCATCTTGAAGAAGATACATCCATCTGGCAGTACGTGAAACCCATGCATTGCTTAGATACGTCTCTATGGCACAAATGAATTATTTTTAGGCAATTAAAATTAGCGTGAAAAAATGCTTATTTTACTTACTTTACTCTTCAAACAACTTAAACCACTTACTTACTTGCGTAGAAATTGGAGAGCGTAATATCATCTATGTTATTGTAAAGTTATTAGTTGTTTATACCATTTTGTAAGGGTGCGTTTTATGATTTTACACCAGAATATTGTATCTTCCAAAAAAAATTATTATCTTGGCCCATAATTATTAATAATTTGTGCTAGATTGTGCAGTATGACTCAGTGTTTCTTCAGATAGTTTTTGTTGGTGGTTATCTTGCAAATTACACAGAATTTATGATGTTTTCATCATAAAAAGTTTTCTCTTGCCAGAAGGTTGCATCTTGTCAAACTTTGACAAAATTCACCAAATTGTCACGTTATGTGTAAACAATACAATGCATACTTTAATGCATTTTGAAAAGGAGTCTTATTGCTCAGCATTTAGCTAGAAATAATTTTCATTGTTTAAATAAAAAATGCTGAAAAAATTGTTAAAAAAAATACTGTAACAAAATTTCCGTTTTCTTCGTTTATCTCGAAATGTCAAAAAACCTAGTTACTCCCTTCTGGCTTAAACCCCTCGAATTTAGGGTTTATCTTCAAACCAACTCTCTTAAATGAAGCCTTATAGCTACGGCCTTCTGGCAGTACCTTCTTTGACGTCAGTTGATTCAATTTCTGTGAAAATGTCCATTTTTCAAAAATCGTAGATACGACCTTCTGGCTTAAACCCCTCGAAATGTTATAGGCCTTATTATTATGTCCACTTCGGAAAAATCCACAGATAGCCTAAGAGCACAAACGTATTATTATGTAGACATACAACGGTTTTGCTCGGAGAAATGCAGCCAATCAGTTATTATTTACGTAACTTCTATGCAAGATGGCGTCAAGCCAATAGGGCATGTTAAGGGTTTGGGATTTCTTATTTTAGTAAATATTATTGTAATAAAGAGTTTAGTCCTACACTAAATAGCAGTCATTGTTGCTTGTCGGTCTGAAATATTTAAAGATAATTTTATTAAGTCCAGTGACGGTTTATCGGATGTTGACCGCTTCACTTCCAATAACATCAGCAGTGGCATGGGCGTCCGCAGGGGGGCGGGGGGCGCATGTGCGCCCCCTGGATTTTGAGCATATGTGCAGAGAATTTTTGATTATTCAATTGGTTTGGACGGTCTTGGACCTATAGACTATCTTTGTTTATGCGGATGTTTGAAAATTTAACGTAGCCTATAGAGTTCTCTCTTGGTAATATGGAAATTCATATTGTCAACCCGAGACGGCGAAATGCATTTGATCAGTCGTAACGGCTAATTTGTATCGTATTCTTTTCTGTTGTTTTAGCCGATCCCTGCCAGATAACAGTTAGCCTCGTAGTCAGAACTTTTTATATATATATATATATATATATATGTACATAATATTAATGAACATATATAATTGACACTGGCATGGAGCGACAGTCTCTAAGTAATCAGATTCTTCCATTAGATGCAAGCTAACACACGTTCTGCCAGACTCTTTAAACATACCCCGCTCGCTTCGGAACCAGTCCCAAGCCTGGATGAAGGAGGAATGCGAATCTGTTGATCTTTGTTGTTTTACGGGTTCAACTCCCCCCCAAGTAAATGGGTAACCGTTGAATTGAGCGCGCACATTTCGCCGACCTTCATCTCAGCGACCTCAATTCGCCGCCACGAAACACAGCGCCTATATACTGTACACACTCGGGCAGTATCACAGGAACGGAAAAGACTAGCACTTCTGAGTAGGACAATTTCGTCTTGCTGTCCCTGACCGAAACCGATTCCGCCTTCGACTGGGAAGGTAGGTTTGGCCGACTAATACTACGCATTAGCCTACTTTGAGGGAGGGAAAATAGAGTAAGGGAATATTTGCGCAAACTGTTTAGGCCTATAGGCCTACTCCAAATCGGAAGCTGGTTGTTATAGGCCCTAATCTTATAAAAAATAATGACAGTAGCTTCTTTTGTATAATAAGCTCAATGAGTTGACCTAATATAATAAAATTGACCGTGTGTCTGTGTTTAACTTCCACATTCAGTTTCGTGGTAATTAGGCTAAAATTAATATAATAATTTAATTATTGACTAACGTTTTTTCTTTTGCGTTGGCGTGCATACCGAATAAATAGCCTACGTTGCCCAGTGCTTGCCCACTGTTAAGTAAACCTGCCGTTAGACGTTAGTATAGTCTATGGAAAGTATGCAGGACTGATAAATTATATTATAATAATAAATTATTAATAATAATATAGGTTGATTGGCTGCATTGGCATAAACTTAGTAAAAGTTTCAATTGAATTCCTTAAAAATATAACGTCTCCAGACGATTGCAATTGTTATTTCAAGAATAAGGTCAGATTTCAGTCATATAAAATTTAATTATTGTAATAGTTTTTGACAAATTTAATGTTCGAATGTCTATGAATTTTTTCGCATGTTGGGATCCGCGCCAGAGGATTGAGAGGTAGCCAGCGCCGATGGGTAAGAGCGTCGACGGTGGTGATCGGTTGCTTTCGACACTACTTGTCCCTGTGACAACTATTTAAAAGTTTGCGCCCCCTAGAAAAATTCCTGCGGACGCCCATGAGCAGTGGTATCAATCTCGGGTTTGGCTTCACACAGTGTGAATACTAAACGTAAGTTAACTATAATACTGACAAGTCTACATCATTATTTCATTATATTCCATTTTTTTAAAATAGCTGGTCACACTGACATACGCAATCGATCAAAATTCCTCAATCGGCAATTTTTTTTCGTGATGGTATGTCATTAGATTTCTCAGGAGTTTAACACGATATCGTATTGGTTGAATGCTTGAGTGTTTACGTACTGTGTGCAGGCGCAGGCCTTCCCAGAAATGGTTAAATCAAAGGCAGTTTTGCTATTCGTTTTGATTTCGTGAACCCTTTAGATACAATGAAATCCAGTTTTTGTATTTGTTTTTATTTCGTGAAGCCTTTAAATGAAAATCAAATGCAGTTTTGCTATTTGTTTTGATTCCGTGAACATTCATGCCACTTTTAAGTATGCAAGATAAAATTTCTGCTGCAATGGATAAAAATGAATTCTCCATAGGTATATTCCTAGACCTGGCCAAAGCCTTTGATACTATTGATCATGGTATTTTACTAAAAAAATTATCTCTTTATGGAATTCGAAACACCCAGCTAAACTGGTTCAAAAGTTACCTTGATAATAGAATGCAATTAGTGAGCTGCAACGGTACTAAGTCTCCTTTGAAACTAATTAAATATGGTGTACCCCAAGGCTCCATCCTTGGTCCTTTATTATTTATTCTATACATAAATGACCTACCTAATGTCTCTCCTGATCTATTTTTTATATTATTTGCTGACGACACTAATATTTTTAACTCTCACTCCTCAATAGAAACACTAATTAATCATACCAACTCTGAACTGAATAAAGTAGCTGATTGGTTCCAACTGAATAAGCTAACCCTCAACGTAGATAAAACGAACTTTATTCTTTTTAGATCATATAAAAAATCGCTTCCTAGCTCATGTACAAACTTGTGTATTATGGGTACCCGTATTACTCAAGTTCAGTCCTCTAAGTTCCTTGGGGTGTATGTGGATCAGCACCTATCCTGGAAAGAACATATATTTAATATCTCTATAAAAATTGCTAAAAACCTGGGAATACTTACACGTATATCCAGAATCCTCCCATCACAGACTCGAACCACTCTCTACTACACTCTCATACATCCATACATAACTTACTGTAATATAGTCTGGGCATCAGCATATAAGTCCAATCTCTCTAGACTAGTTGTCCTCCAAAAAAGGCAGTAAGATTTATTGCAAAACTCCCATATGGAGCCCATACGATAACTGAATTCCTGAGACTGAAAATATTAAAACCTGACCAGATAAGACAGGTCCAAATTGGTGTATTCATGTATAGATATACTCATAACCAATTGCCCTCAACCTATAGGAATTATTTTCTATCTAATACTGATATTCATGATCGCTCGAGGAACTTCAAGCCATATTACATTCCGTTTGCTCGTACCAATAATAGACTAGTATCAATAAAATGTGCAGGTCCAAGAGCATGGAACAGTATTCCTCCCGATATTCGTTCACTACCTTCCCTCCAGCTGTTTAAACGTAAACTTTCTACCCACATCCAACGAAGAACCTAACACACTCATAAGAGGGGATGACCTGACCACCGTAATGGGAGTGTGCACCTGTTTATATGTTTATAAGCTATGTCATTATATGTGCATAATCTCTAATTTTTCTTAGTTTTCTTTCATTTTCTTTAATTTTTAATTGTTTAGTTAAGATAGTTAAGAATATATTGCCTAGTTTGTGAATTATTATAGTTGGCCGCAATGCTTTCTGTTAACTAATTTTTCTCAGGTGGCCCTGGCTTGCGGAACCTTCGGCCCCTTTTGGGTCTCCTGGGCATACCGACAAATCTTGAAAACAGTTTCATGTATATTTACGACCTGTATTTTAAGTTGGTTGCTGAATAAAATATGTTATGTTATGTTATGTTATGTTATGTTATGTTATGTTAAACCCTTTAGATAAAATCAAATCCGTTTTGGTTTTTGTTTTGATTCCGTGAAGCCTTTGGATAAAATAAAATCCAGTTTAGCTATTTGTTTTGATTCCGTGAACCCTTTAGATAAATTCAAATCCGATTTTGGTATTTGTTTTGATTCCGCGAAGCCTTTATATAAAAATAAAATCCAGTTTTGCTATTTGTTTTGATTCCGTGAAGCCTTACGATTAAAAATCAAATGCAGTTTTGCTGTTTGCTTTGAATCCGTGAGTCCTTTGGATAAAATCCAACCCCGTTTTGCTATATGTTTTGATTCTGTGAACCCATTGGATAAAATCAAAATCCAGTTTTTCTATTTGTTTTGATTCCGTGAACCTTTTAGATAAAATCAAATCCAATTTTTGCTTTGTTTTGATTCAGTGAACCATTTAGACGATATCAAATCCAGTTTTGCTATTGTTTTGATTCCGTGATCTCATCACATAAAATCAAATCCAGTTTTGCTATTGTTTTGATTCCGTGATCTCATTACATAAAATCAAATCCAGTTTTGCTATTTGTTTTGATTCCTTGAAGTCTTTAGACAAAATAAAATCCACTTTCGCAAATGCTATTCTTTTATAATGAATCCATACAACAGCCACATTTCTACAATCACAAAAACAATGATTATGTCTGATCTAAACAGAAGTTGTGCACAAAACTTAGTCTAAAATAAGTTTTCTTGACAAATTTTATTCCAACTTACTTATTTACAAGTTTGCTGAACACTATCGTGGCCTGTCAGGTAGCAAAAAGCTCAGTAACCATACGTGGTAATGATATGTTGAATATGATATGTCCATGTTATAAAGATTTTTGTGGAGCACAAACGTTATAATTATGTCCACTTTTGGACACCCCGCCCTTCAAAACTTCCCTTATTTTATGTTATTCTCACGTCATATAATACAAGTGCTCCACTTACCTGTGTACCTGTTTAAAGAAGTATTCAATGACATAAAGAAAGTATGGTAATGTAGCTATGTTATATTTTTCATAAGCATTTGAAATTAAAAATTCAGTTTTCTCGAAATTATGAAATTTGGACATAACGCGTTTGTCCTCTATACAGTCGATAATAATTATGTCTATCGTCGGCCTGTCTGCTTCGACGGTCAAACCAAATCAGTTCTGTTTTTGTGGCATTTAACTTCAGATGCATATTTTATTCATTCATTCATTCCAAAGATTTATATAGCGCCCCTTCAAGGTTACTACTCAGGAGCGCTCCCGACCCAACCCCGGCTGAAAAGGATGGTCTTAAGGCTATAGTAAAACGCATCTGAGTGAACTCTATGCATAAGGCATAATGTTAATGGGAACCCATTCCAAACCATGGAGCCAGCAACAGAGAAGGCGCGATGCTGTTTAAGAGCAGTTCGCGCACGGGGAACAAGAAGTTCACCATGTGTGGAGGAGCGGAGAGCGCTACGTCCCTGCACATCCAAGTAGAGAGATCTTTTAAATATACAGGATCGGAAGCTAAGAGACACCGCCACACCAAAGCAGAAAGCGGGTACACAATCCCTTGCGGGATAGGAAGCCATATATGAGCACCGGGATTGAATGTCACGGACACATGCCGCAACTTTGATTTTGATGGGCCAAGGATGGAGCCTTGGGGAGCACCAAATAGAACAGAAAAGATTTTAGATGAGCAGCCACCAAGTTTAATATTGTGCGTCATCGAGGAAAGAAATGAGGCAATCCATTGAATAGCTATGGCAGTGATACCGAATTGTACTTGCAAGATTTTAAGGAGAATGGTATCGCCCACACAGTGGAAAGTAGCAGAAAAATCGAGTTGTAATAGAGCTGTGGAAAATCCAGCGGCATGGGCCAGGACAATGTCATTGTATCGCGGTTTCAGTGGAGTGATGACGACGAAATCGAGATTGTATAGGTGGAAGCAGATGATGTGATTCAGAGTAGTTGGACAGTTGTTTATGGATGAACGACAAGTTTCAGAACGGTCGATAACTGGCTGATAATACGCTTCAGTTTGGGTCCCAGACCCTAACCCTAACCCTAACCCTAACCCTAACCCTAACCCTAAGCCCCTTACGAGATTGGGCCAAACATTATGGTTACGGTTCAGCATGCCATTTAAACAAGTGTGCATGTTATCGTAAACAGAAAAAACTAATGGCTGGAAGAAATACGTGTAAGCATCTTCTAATAGGTAAAACGACTCTTTGTTCACGCAGCTGTATCGGTCAGTAATTCTTCAAACATTTAGCACAATAATTACGAACGGGTGGTGCCATGATCTAAATGTGGAAAAGTGTTAAATAAGGCGCAATTCAGGTCAGAATTGCCAAATTTTGGGCTACCAGATCCACATATTTGCATTGCACCCTACATAGAACTCGAGAAACCACAGAGAATGCTAAAGAGCACCAAGGCAAGAGATGTCACCGAGAATACTAAGACACAATTGGGACCAAGACACTATCGAGATCCCACAGAGTAAACCAAGGCACTATCGAGAAACCATAATGAATACCAAGACACTATGACTAGAGACACCAATACAGAGACACCAAAGAGAAGACCAAGCACTATCGAGAAACCACAGAGATACAAACGAGAATGCCAAGGCATTCAAGGCAACACATAGAGGACCATCGGAAATAGTAGGCCAAACAAAATGTAGTTCAAACATAAACATTTGAACATTGGTAGACGAAAGAGTATACTCTTCCAAAGAAGTACAACTATTCTGTGCAACCATGGCAGTGCAAGAAACATTTACGAGCATGGGAATTCGAGCGAAGAACTCTGTCGTTCACCATCTCCACTATCGAGAATACATAAGAAAACAACCTCTTGTCCGATTTTTCCAGAGTCGACAACCTTGCCAACAACGAGAGCAGAACACACCTTCGCCCACTTCTGGGTCTACCAGTGTTTGTAAACGACGAATACGTCTTCGGCGATCTTCGACAGGAAGATGTCGTGGAGTCAAAAGGCCAGATGCTCTGTACCACCGGCAACGACGGCACTGCGAAGAATATTGTATCTCGCATAGTACTAGCCGCGAATACATTAATAGGCAATGGATAGCACCTCTGTTTCCATGCTAATATTGTCCAAACCATCTCCACACGCAGAGAAGATGCTGGTGGAACTATTCGCGCCACAGTTACAAGAATTGAGCGAGATTCCAATAGTATAGCAAAGATAAACTGGGAGGATATAGATCACGGAAAAGAGACAGTGGGTATGTTTGTGGCCAAGGTAGATGTGTCCGAGGTTTCTATTGAGGATCTACAAAATAATACCAGCCTTCGAGTGGCACCTCGTTCTCAAAGGATATGGATTGTATCGCATCGACGACGCACAAGATTTCTCTGGAGTACTCGATCGCCAAGCCCTCGTGGAATATCTAGACAGACATCACAACTTTGGAGAGCAAGGAGATTTCTGTACTGCGATGTACAACAAAGAACAATCTACAATCCTAGACAATGACAATACCACCATCGTCGTCAACCATGTCTGCCCATCAGTACCAAGTACCGCTTTGGGTTGGACCACCCGCATCAAAGTTTACAACAAAGTCATTTCAAACTTCGAAGCGAGAGTCGGAGCCCACCTAGCAGAATATTTATCATGTCCAAACAAACATCTTGGAAAGACCTTCCACCATCCGGATGTGAAAGAACGAGGATGCACGCGAATCGAAATATCGCTATATGGTTGCTCTTCTTCACGTTCTCTGCCCTCAGGCAGGTTCATATGTCCAACGACGCCATTTATGGTTGCTAGGGAGGCCTATATTCCGCAAACGAGGCCAAGAATCTCGTATTGTATTGTATTTTCGTTTATTCAAAACAGGCTGTCATGACGCAGCCATCGACAAAAGTGCGTAACTTATGGTTATAAAAAAGAGCCTAGACAAATTATAGATATAATAGATGAATAGATATGGATATGGTAGACGAGATACTAGCGCTAGTTTCTCCGAACGAGTAACCCCTATTCACAGCGCAGGTCTAGACAGATGCCTTGTCGTTGCCAGCCAATCAGCAAACACATGGGTGGCAACAACAAATAGTGGAATTGCTAGAAGCACAAACTCTGCAAGAAGAGGAACAGCCGATGGAAACCCAGACGGACACAGATACAATATGCGTTTGGGCAAAAACGTCATGGACAGGAAGAAGAAGAAGAACAAGAAGAACAAGAAGAACTAAAGGAACAAGAAGAACAAGAAGAAAGAGAAGGAGTAGCAGGATGAGAAGGAGGAGAAGGAGAAGGAGAGGAGGAGCATGAGGAAGAGGAAGAGGAGGAGCAGGAGGAAAGCAGGAGGAGGAAGAAGAATATGACGATGATCATGACCACACTTATGATGGTGAAGAAGAGATAGACAATGATGATGCTGAAGATGATTAAGAAGAAGATAAAGAAGACATAATGAGAAGGATATGTAAATAAATTTAAATTAATAATTCATCCTCTTTTCTCTCTGCCTGTCTTTCTGCTTGCCTGTCTTCTGACTGTCTTACAGTCTGTCACTCAACCTAAGACAGAATTGAGAAGCTCACGGGCAGGTCTGGCTATTAGGCCACGCTGGCTAGCCGCCACAGAATCTGCCGCGTGATGCACCATAGTCTATTGCTTGTTTAAGTTGCAGATGTATCAACTTGATTTTTCTTCAATATGTGATGATGATGTTGATGATGATGAAATGTTAAGATTTTTGTATGCCTAATATTTTGAGAGAATCGGAATTTCTCTGCCTTCGTTTAGACCCACGAGAAAATCTACCGAAGGGACCAAAGAATTCATTCAGTGTTGTTGGCTCTAACGCCACCTTCACCTGCGTTTCTTTTTCAAGAGATTGCGACGGAATGACTTGGTACAGATCCATACTGGGAGGAAATCGAGTGCCTATTTTCAGTGCACGCGATGGTATTAATACCACAGATAAATACATTGTGAAGAATTCAACCTTGGGATGTGAGCTAACTGTCAGAAATGTTCAAATGCAAGACGCTGGATATGTGGTCTGTGAAATTCTGCACATGAGTAGAATTCTTGACCGAAGAACTTTCCTCTTTGTGATAAGTAAGTTTTTTTATACTAATTTCAGGTGATTTTACAGGGATAGTAAGTATCAGACGTAAAAGCAGACAGCGTTCTTACTGAGGAACTTCTTTAATGTGCAGAATGTATGTTACAATATACGAGAATAATATTTGCAAACTTAATATCTAATAAAGGTATTTATGGAGCTTACATACTTATGCATGGATAACGCTTGTACAAGTATGTTTTTGCATACTTTCAGGATGTATTGCTATTCAGGTTAAATATATAATTATAACAGGATTGATGGCAAACAACCGGACGGGGAACCACTTGTTCTGTGCGGGAAGGGTGAGTGCATCCATCGCCTGGGATGCAACAATTATCCGCACATGTGAGCCTCCTACACCTATCTCACGTCGACGGTGCCAGGAGGAGGGGCAGCCGAACGCCCCGCACACCGAAAACACACCAAATAGGCCACTTCCAGCTACTCACGATTTCTTTCCGATTGCCATTGTATCGTTGGGCCCCATTAATCGTACAAGCCGCGAGTTCCTCATGCCGTCTCTAGCGAACCGCTGGAGGCAGTGCACCTTTTCCAGCGCTTTTCCATTTGCACACAGCGAGTCCATGCAGTAGCCCTCAGAGGCATGTACGGCGTTGTACGCACTTTTCACCAAAGACTAGGACCGTTAACTACAGTTTTATAGCACACCCTCAGATAGTTTCTAAAGTATGAGGTTTTTCCTACTTCGGGCGATATGGTGTTGTATGGTGCTTTAGCACAGCCGAGGCCGAAGGAAAGGGCGCGAGTTCAAAAAGTCAGTAAGAATAATAATTATGATTTTTACAATGAGCTGTGATTTAAATGTCTCCGTAGTCGGGAAGCCTGTTCCTTGTAGTGAGTACACGACATATAAGGATCATTCCCTAAATCTCGTATAAGATCACAGCACATGTAGCAGATTTTCCGATGAAGATCGTAGCCGACATAAATTTTCCGGTTGTCTGCTATCCGAATGAAGAAGTCTGAGATGTAGTCTAGCATTTGTAAGTTATCCAGAGCTGTTTACAAGTAATCCACTGAGGAACACGCAGCCATTGTAGATTTACGCGCAGTATATAAAGATGAAGTAAAGGAGAACAAAGAAAAAGACATAACAGAAGATTGAGAAATTTTCCATGCATCTTGGCTTTCTGTCTGTCAGCCGTCTGACTCTCTTACACTCAGTCACTCTACCGTTGTTTCTGTTTCTGTTTGTTCATCCTACTTGTTGAGTAAAAGTAAAACGAACTAAGCACTATTATGAGCTAGTCAGAATTTCTATGCTTTTGTGTATTTGTATGCTTTTGTTTAGATAAACAACGGGAAAGCCAACTGATGGGACCAGAAAATTCATTCAGAGCTATTGGATCAAACGCTACCTCCAGGTGCATTTCTGCGTCCAGAGACTGTGTCGGAATGGCTTGGATGAGAGTAAATGGGGATGGAAATAGAGAGACTATTTACACTTCAGAGCGCGGTCTTATTCTCAGAGATAAATATTCGGTGGAGAATTCCACTTTGGGATGTAAGCTAATTGTTAAAAATGTTGAAATGGAAGACGCCAAACCTTACTCTTGTCAAATCGCTATTGGAAATAGATCTCTTGAAGGAACGGCTAACCTCATTGTGATCGGTAAGGTTTTTGCTTATTCCAGATTATTTTATAATGATAATAAATGTCAGAATTTGTATTTGTAAAAGATGAATTTCTTAAGCCTGCAAAGCCTTGGCAACATTGCAAACTATTTTATAAGGGTATGTATGTACTTGCATGTAGGCTACGTAGGCCTATGCATGAATACACAATAACTTATTGTATGTTTTGCAAACAATGAGTTAGAGCTTTTCAGATGTAATCTTTACAACGTTAGGCCTACTCTTAAAATGCACTGAACGTTGAACTGCTGCTAGACCTAAATTTTATTGTTTGTCAACCTGTAGCCTGCAGCGTTGTTGATATATGTCTTCTGTGATTTGTATTCTTGTGAATTATTGTTTAATCGTCATAACATTTACAATTGTACATGTACAGCGCAAGTGCGTTTGTCATGCGCTTCACTAAAGAATAATAATAATAATAATAATAATAATAATAATAATAATAATAATAATAATAATAATAATAATAATAATAATAATAATAATAAGGGACGTAATGCTACAAGCCGTTCATGAAACAATACCCGAACTGTACGCATTCATCCACCAGGCGTACGCCGCAGAATCCCTTCTCCAGTTCGGATCGTTCGAATTGCGGTCTCAAATGGGGCCGCAGCAGGGTGACCCTCTGGGTCCCCTGCTCTTCTGCTTACCGCTTCAGCCTGCTTTGCGAACGATGATCTCTGGCTTTCGAGTGGGGTACCTGGATGACCTCTCGCTGGGGGGGAAGACCAGAGGATGTTCGCCATGACCTGTCGATCATAGCTGACCTGGAAGCAACCCTAGGAATCCGACTGAATCGACAGAAATGTGAAATCTTGGCAGAGAAGGAAATATCGGAAGAAGGCTTTGACGATTTCCAGCGAATAAACCGAGAGTCTATGATACTCCTTGGGGCACCACTCTTCAGAGGAAAGGCGTTGGATGACGCACTTCAAGACCACTCAGACACACTTGATCAGGCAGTGAAGGATCTGATGAGACTGTCATTACAGGGGGCGTTGATGCTCTTGCGGTCATGCTTCGGGGCGGCGAAGTTGACATATTTACTGAGAACCGCACCATGCTGGGGCCATCCACTCTTGGGGATAATGGATGACCAGATGAGACTCGGATTGGAAGCGATTGTTATCTCAACGACACCCAGTGGATACAGGCCACGCTCCCAATTAGAGATGGCGGTCTCGGGATTAGAAGGGTTACGATGCTGGCATCTTCTGCTTATATAGAGTCAGCTGCATCAACCAGAAATCTTGGGGCCGCAATTCTCGGCAGCGAAGATTGGACGGACGACATTAGGGAGGAAATTTTACAGACCCGCAGCACATCACTTCCCACTGGAGATGAGACTACGCTGACCAGACAGAAGGTCTGGGACAGACCTTTGATAGACAAAGAGAGATCAGAATTGTGGACCTCACTCAACGACCCACTCAGCCGGGCACGACTTGGAGCAGTGACATCCGCAAACGCCGGGGACTGGATGGCTACCGTGCCCATAACATCATGTGGCCTGGGCCTGAGTAACGAGGCCGTCAGGGTGGCGATAGGTTTACGCTTGGGACTGGATCTCTGCGCGCCACACCAGTGCCAATGTGGCGAGATGGCGGATCAGGGAGGACACCACGGTCTGGTCTGCAAACAATCTGGGGGCGAGCCAGCAGACACTTTGCATTGAACGACATCATATGGAGAGCCCTCCAGAGAGCAGACACCCCAAGCACCAAAGAACCGCCTGGCCTGTTCCGCAGCAATGGCAAACGTCCTGATGGAGCGACGTTGATCCCGTGGGCAAGAGGCAAATACATCGCCTGGGACGCCACCAGTATCCACACATGCGCCGCATCGTACATTCATCTGACATCGACAACACCCGGGGCTGCGGCCGAATTGGCCGAAACACGGAAAAATGCGAAATACGCAGACCTCCCCTCAACACATAATTTTGTCCCCATGGCATTTGAAACGCTGGGTCCCATCAACAGATCAGGCATGGAGTTCTTGACAGAGCTAGGTCGGCGCTTGACCGCGGTATCGGGAGACCCACTCGAGACCACACATCTTTTGCAGCGCCTATCAATATGCACGCAACGCTATGACGCTGTTGCATTTAGAGGCACATTTGCACAGTTGACCGAGGACGAGGACCGCTAACTCCAGAACATAAACAACTCTTCGGATAGTTTCTATAGCCTGAGGGATCATATATACCTCGGGCGAAAAAAAAAAAAAAAAAATAATAATAATAATAATAATTAAAATAATAATAATAATAATAATTATTATTATTATTATAATAATAATTACGGGGGAACGCCATCTGCCTCTCCGGGACACTGCCACCGATCTGTGAACAATGCTGAAATGACACTACATAATAATAATAATAATAATAATAATAATAATTATTATTATTATTATTATTATTATTATTATTATTATTATTATTATTATTATTATTATTATTATTATTATTATTATTATTATTATTATTATTATTATTATTATTATTATTATTATTATTATTATTATTATTATTATTATTATTATTATTATAATAATAATAATAATAATAATATATACTTATTAGTATTATTATAATAATAATAATAATAATTATTAGTATTATTAATTATTATTACTATGTTTTTATTTTATTTTTATGCCCCGAGGTATACATGATTCCTCAGGGACTTAATTATTATAATTATAATTATTATTATTATTATTATAATTATTATTATTATTATTATTATTATTATCATTATCATTATCATTCATTATTATTATTATCTGATCGCTCTGCTCGGGCGTTTTGTCATTTAATTTTCAGCCTAAGATGCAATCGTTTTCAAATTGCTAAACCAACGTAGTTTGTCTCTCTGTCTTCGCGGTTTGAATAGCTGGATGTGGACTTGATTACTGTGTGCATCAAGTGCGAAATCGGTTTTTGCGACATCGATTGATGCCGTATAATACCGGCGCTATAGAAGTTTCTAATTCTGATTATTATTAATGAATTATAATAACGCGGATTAGGTTCGGTTAGGCGCCTGTAAATAAGCTGACTCGGGTGAATGAGCTGACTCTGAGTTTGTGTGCCGTTGTGAAACTATTTTTCTGCTGACCTAGTTTTTGACCCCTTCCGTGTAGAAAACAGAGAGGATAAAAGAAGAAGAAGAAGAATAGGAAGAAGAAAATGGGATGATGATGACGACAAGTAGAAGAAAAACGTCCGGTTTAAGGTCCTTTTTCGGGCTTTTGTTTCCTCCGGCACCGAATGGTTCCCGCCGTGATTTTCTCTCACTCCTCGTCGCGTTTGGGTTCATCAGATTCTTGCAAACGACCACCGGGCAGTAGCGTTCCTTTACCTACACTAGGTGTCGCTCGATACAGAAAAAAATGGCGCTCCATCCGGAAGCTCAAGTAAGTCCTGTAACGAAAGTCCAACCAGTGGCGTAACGAGGGGGCAGAGGGGCGGCCGCCCCCGGGCGCAGCACTGGGGGGGGCGCAAAATGAGGGTTTGTGACAATTTTTTGGTAAGAAAAAAGACAAATTTTAGGGTTTTTTAAGGAAAAGTGGACAAATTTGACAAATCAACGTAGGACAGGGGCGCAAATTAACGTGGGACAGGGGGCGCAAAACGAGGATTATAGACGAAAAAAAAAAAAGAAAAAAAAAGTCATCCGAAATTTTTCAGACTGAAATTGGAAATTCTTGCCTCCGGGCGCCGGAACCCCTATATAGTTACGCCACTGAGTCCAACGTCGTTATATATCAGGAGACGGGCAAATTCAATCCAACAATTCATTCTCTTTCTGATAGTGTATTTGTCTACCTAGTACCTACCTGTTCTTCTGCCTATCTTTCTGTTTCCAATCAGTCTCTATACCTATGTTTCTCATTTGCTAAACTATTCTGAGTAAGTCTGAATTTCCCTGTTTCTGTTTAGATGGAAGTTTAAAAGGAAACCCATTGAGTGGACCAACCGACTCGTGGGAATCTGCTGGCTCAAACGTTACCTTCACCTGCCTTTCTCCATCCGGAAATTGCTACGGAATGACTTGGTACATACGCATACCGGGAAGAGATCGAGAGAGTATTTTCCGTAGTTATATCAAGAATAAATACATCGTGGAGAATTCCGATGGGGTTTGTAATTTAATTGTAACAAATGTTCAATTGAATGACACCGGATCGGTCATCTGTGAAATTTCGCTCTGGCGCATGACTTTTGAAGGAACTGCTCACCTCACTGTGATCAGTAAGTTATTTTCTCATTATAATCAGATTATTTACTGTGATAATTGTATGTACGTATGACGTACTTATGTAGTATGTATTTTAAATGCATACTTATATACAATATGTAGGTAGGCCTATGTATGTATGTATGTATGTATGTATGTATGTATGTATGTATCGTAATCGTAATCGAACATTTATATAGCGCCACTCAAAACAGAGGCGCTCCCAACCCGGGCCAGTGTCTTCATTGGTAAAGACAGGTTTTCAGGCGCTTGCGGAACTGGTCAAAAGAAATAGAGAAATAGTCAGTCCTGAGGGACTGAGGTAACTGGTTCCAGCTATTGGGACCAACAATAGCGAAACTCCTAGACTGGGCCGTAGAAGTAGGCCTACGCACCCACGGGACAACCAAGTAACCACGGGCCGAGGACCTTAGGGAGGAACGACTGTGTAGAGAAGATAGTGGGGTACAAAGAGCCCTAAGATAATGAGGAGCAGAGCCAGCAAGACAGCTTCTCATGAGGGAACAGACCTTGAATTGGATGCGCTGGCGGATGGGGAGCCAGTGAAGGGAGTCCCGGATAAAATAGGAGATATGGTCAAACTTAGCAATGCCCCCTATGAGACGGGCGGCAGCATTTAGAATGGACTGAAGTTTGGACGTATTTGTTGAGGAGAGACCAATGTACACCGCATTCCCATAATCAATCCTGGAACAGATTAATGCATGGACCAAAGTCGTGATAGCGTGCAGTTGTAGTGATTGGCGGATGGCACGGAGTTGGCGTAGGTAGTAGAAGCAGGAACGAGAGACACTATTCATGTGATCAGACAGAGAGAGGACAGGATCGAGAATGAATCCAAGATCACGGACAGAAGAAGAGAAGTGCATATTTGGAAATCGAAGACGAAGGGAGTCAGCATTAATCTCATGTATGTATGTATGTATGTATGTATGTATGTATGTATGTATGTATGTGTGTGTTAGTGTGTATGCATGTATGTATGTATGTACATATTTATGTATGTATGTATGTACATATTTATGTATGTATGTATGTATGTATGTATGTATGTATGTATGTATGTATGTATGTATGTATGTATGTATGTATGTTTGTATGCCTGCTTATGCGTCCGTTGGCCCTTCACTCTGACATTCCCTCTCTGTTCCCACTGTCTGGAGCTGCTGGTCATCTCTTTGCAGATGATGTGCAAGCATTTGTCAATGGGTCTCCGCACTTAGTTGAGCGTATTCAATCCCTCTCAAATTCTCTTCACTCCTGGATGGCATCAAACCGTCTCTGCCTTAACGCCGCCAAAACCCAGTTCATTTGGTTTGGCACCCGCAACAGCTTCTGAAGATTGATTTTGCTCTCCTCTTGGAAAGTTTCCCGCACTATTCCTTTTCTTCAACTGTACGTGATCTGGGTATTACACTAGACAGCTCCTTTTCTGTTAAAGATCATATCTTTAACCTAACACGTTCTTCTTATTTTCATTTAAGGCGTTTTAGGGCTGTTCGGCGTTCTGTCTCATCTTCTGTTTTCACCACTCTGGTTCATGCTTTCATATGCTCCCGAATTGATTACTGTAATTCTCTTCTCATTGGTCTTCCTAAGGTTCGTCTTTCACCTCTTCAGTCGGTCCTAAATACTGCCGCCAGATTAGTAGCACGCCTACCACGGTACTCTCACATTTCTACTTTCATGTTTGAACAACTGCACTGGCTTCCTCTCTCTGCTCGCATTAAATTCAAAATCCTCATTTTAGTCTTCAAGGCACAAAGGGGTCTTGCCCCAAAATATCTAGCTGATGTTTTACTCCGGCCTCTTTCAGCCTCCTCCCATCGACCACTGCGCTCATCAAACAGACTTGAGCTTCTAGTACCTCATACTAGAACAGCTATGGCTCAGTCCCGGTCCTTTACCTCAATTGGTCCCTCTCTTTGGAATGCGCTGTCTCCATCTACTCGCTCTCGAATTCTAGCTAGTAACCTCTCTTCCACCTTTGCTTTTCTCAATACCTTTTTCTTCTCTTTGGCCTTGCGCATTGGGAGCGCCTCTGAATGGTTCACCGTATGAGAGGCGCTTTATAAATGTTTGAATACAATACAATACAATACAATACAATACAATACAATACAATACTCTGGACCAATTTACCCTCTATGACTCGCTCTATGATCTTAACTGGTGTAAGCTTACTTCTGTCTCATCCCTTACTCTTGAGACTTTTATTTTCTCGCCTTTCTTTTCGCATTTTTTAGCTTCCAAAGAACTAAGCCCATATACTGTTGCGCAGTTTATTTTGAGACATGGCCGGAGATTTCCGCCCCAGCTTCGAAATTCTGTCCCACAGCGTTAGAGTCCAGCACTTTTCGACGTTCCACTTTTTTCGAGGGCCTCGTTCTTACACCACAAGTTTTTTTCCTAAACTCGTCGAGTGTAAAAAGCCACATGCGACCATCGCGATATTTCTTTGGCTCTATACTTGTCTTCAATTCTACATATGGCATATAATAGGAAAGTATAGCTTGCACAAAGTGAAAAACAAGACCTTTTACCATGGCCAAAAGTGCCGTTTGCCAGCCCAGCCCCAGTAAACATTGTACCAAAGCTAGAGACATGCCAGAAGAATACGGCTGTAAAAAAATTACAAGACAATATTTTGAGGAGTTCGCAGAATTCTACTATTCCATTGGAGACGAACGATACAGAGACACCCGTATTCGGATCGTTTCTACAGACCGAAATTGATAGAATATGTGGAGAAGAAACACTGGAGAAAACTACGTAAAAAGGAGGATCGATTGGCCACAATCGCAATCGTACTGCACAAGGCGCCGAATACTAATAGCTTCCACACTGTGGACTAGTGCACGACAACTCCATCTCGAATACAGAATATTGTAGAACCATCCCAGCTAACCCCGTAAAGGTCTCGTAGATTCCAGTCCAACCACTATCGTGCCGTATCCGTAGAGATATAGTAAGTAAGTAAGTAAGTAAGTAGTAAGTAGTTTATTCACCACAAAATAAAGCAAAATGACAATACACAAATTTTACAAACCGAGTGGTGGGCTACCGGTGAAGTCACATAGGACTCATCTCGCCGGTCACCCTAATAATGCTGGCGTAATACACGTTTTCAAAAAGCAAGTACAAAATACTGGTACCATTTAACAAACCAGTCTCATGACAATTGTTAATAATCCATTTTTTCTAACTGGGAAGCAAACACATACAACTTAGGAGTGCTTTAAAGAATTTAAACAAGCCACAATTGTGACTATCCTATTACTATATAATGCACTGAACTGAAACCTCACGATACAAAACTCATATACCCTATAACGTCTACAGGCACAAGGAGTTAATCAAGTGCAACTTTAGCATATGTTTAAAATGTCTAATTGAAGCTATATTTCTAATATGGCTTGGAAGTTCATGCCACCATTTGGCACCACAATAGCGAGTTGTTCTCAGTCCTTTTGTAGAGAAAAACTTAGGTATGAAAGTATTATTACTGTTCCTTGTATAATGGGAATGAACATCAGCATTAATTTTAAAATAATCATGAAATATAAGTGGAACATCCAATTTATGAACACATTTATGGACAACACATAATACCTGAAATTTACGTAGTTCTGCTATCGGAAGAAGATTATAGTTTCGGTATAGATCAGCAACGGGTGTACTAAGAGGGGCACATTGCAATGTACGTAGGATACGGTTAATACAAATATTTAAGCGATACAAAGCAGACTTGCTTGCAGCAGAATAAATTTCCACCCCATACAACAGGTGAGGGTAAATTAATGCAAAAAATAAATCTTTTAAGATACGACAATTTAACTTGTTTCTTAACCTGAAGAAAATCCCAATGAATTTCTTTATTTTTGTAATAACATACTCAATATGTTCTTTCCAATTTATGCCCTACAATTTGTGCGGTCCAATCTCGGACCAAACCATCGACAAAAGATCGAACATCTTTCCGATCCGTCTTTTCGAACCCCTCTATCGAAGATCTCACGTTTTTCTAAAACTTGTAGAAAGGAAACTATGGGGAACACCTTTTGAGGAACATTTTGCAACTTCATTTTAAAAACTTCACTGTATACACCTATATTCTAACACTCCAAAGGAATCGAGGCAACTAGTGCACAGTTGTGGTCACGAATTCTACATAGGCTAGGACATCGCGTAAATTTTTCAAATTCGACATACAGATAATATCGCGAATTGCACATCTCGCAGATTTGCTAAATCCGCATATATAATATATCTAGCATATTGGCGAATTCTACATCTCGTAGAATTCGCGAAATCTACATGCAGATGTTTGCGAATCCTACATACGGATTTCGTGCAGATTTGCGAATCCCCATACAGGTAGGCTATATCACAAATTGGTGCGTAACAAATTACCTACAGAATGACATAAGGACATTTGTGTTCTTTTTTATATTTGTTATTTTTAATAACTCCAACAAGATTCTATTGAAAGTGGTGAATAAGTTGAATCCGACTTTGTATAACGCTGATAATTTTGTAGACTTAGTCAAACAGAAGACCTTCGTGCATGCTTGAAAACAAAGATGAAGAGGTAGAAAAAGAAAAAGAACAGGCAGAAGCAGAAGCAGAAGCGGAAGAGGAAGAGGAAGAGGAAGGAAGAGGAAGAGGAAGAGGAAGAGGAAGGGGAAGGGGAAGAGGAAGAGGAAGGGGAAGGGAAGGGAAGGGGAAGGGAAGGGGAAGGGGAAGGGGAGGGGGAAGGGGAAGGGGACGAGGAAGAGGAAGAGGAAGAGGAGGAGGAGGAGGATGAAGAAGAGGAAGAGAGGAGGAGGAGGAAGAGGAAGAGGAAGAGGAGGAGGAGGAGGAGGAAGAGGAAGAGGAGGAGGAAGAAGAAAAAGAAAAAGAAGAGGAAGAGGAGGAGGAGGACGACGACGAAGAAGAAGAAGAAGAAGAAATGAAACAAGAAGAATAACATGAAAAACAGAAAGAAGAACAAGAAAAAGAGCAAGAAAAGCAGAAAGAACAAGAACAAGATGAAAAACACGAAGAAAGAGAAGTAGGATGACGATGATCATGACCCCACTTATGATGGTGAAGAAGAGGTAGACAATGATGATGCAGAACCTGATTATGAAGAAGAAAAGGATGACATAATGAGTCGAATATGTAAATTGAAATTAACATTATTCATCCTCTTATCTCTGTGTCTGACTTTCTGTCTGCCTGTCTTTCTGCTTGGCTGTCTTCTGACTGTCTTACGGTCTGTCACTCAACCTAAGACAGAATTTAGAAGCTCACGGACAAAGTCTGGCTATTAGGCCACGCTGGCTAGAAACCTCAGAATCAGTTCTGCAGCATCATGCACTATAGTCTATTGCCAGGACAGTAACAGTTTAAATTAAAATAATAATTGTGACCCTGTCTGAGATAAAGGCCAAAATGTGATTTTTTTCAATTTTTAGTTTTTGATAGAAATTGATAAATAAATATGTTTTAAACACCTAAAACTAAAATTTGTGACAAATTTTAATTTTTAGTGGTATTTTAGATGATTTTGAAATAGCTATTGATTTAGCAATTCAATGACTTTTCCTTATATTTGTAATTTTCCCGCCATTAATAGCCATGCGTGGCATAGGGCTAGCATATCAAGCATAGTATGAATACAAAGCCCAGACTTCCCTCTATCCTATCATGCAACCTTTATTCGATGTCTTTTCAAATCTAAACAAATCAAAGCGCTGAACGTGGTTGCTAAGGAATTTTGCATTTGGAAATCATACAGCACTTTAAATGCATTTTTCTCGGAATCACAATTGAACAACTGAACCAGATCTGTTACTCATAACTTTGGCCAGAAACATGATAGAACAATAAAGTTTGTGTCATTTTGGATTACCCTAAAACGGTATATGATATTCAAATTGTAAAAAATCCGACTTAAGCCTGGTTTTGGTCAGATGGGTCACGTTTAACCTTCGCAGGACCAAGCGGGGTAAATAATTACCCCAGCGGTGTTTCGATGTTGATTTTTCGCCGTAAATCTGACTGTAGTCCCCAAAGTTTTGAGTTATAATTTGACAAAGTTATGTTTCACTGTAGGGAGTTATAATTTACGTTTCAAGTTAAGACCCCAGACATATTCTGACAGCATAACCACCATGATGTCATGTTGTTGGGAAAAGATATTTAAGTCAAAAGTGTCATGGGGTATGTCCTGGGGTACAACCCCTTTTGGTCCTCGAGGTCGTTCTTTTTTCATACATAGAGAAAAATATTTTTTAAATATCTGAGCTCAGAAGTAACTTAAAATCACAAATAAAGTGTTGAATCTAACAAAGAATTAGGGTTTAATAGTTGCATAAATGCGGAGAGTTTAATTTCCAAGATGGCGGCCAATATGGCCGCGAAAACACAAAAATATGCATATCACAGCTCATAGCCAAGCTAGAATAACAAACGAAGTGTCGAATATAATATTTCCAAGGTCAGGGATTCGATCTGTGGTAGAGGTAATAGTATGAGAGTGTTACTTTCCAAGATGGCGGCCAACATGGCCGCCAAAACACAAAACTATGTGTATCTCAGCTCACAGGTAAGATATATTAACAAATGAAGTGTAAAATTTAATACATTCAAGGTCAAGGAATTGATTTATCGTAGTGGCAATAGTGTGTGACTGATACTTTCCATGATGGCGGTTAATATGGGGCCAGAACATAGAAATTTGTATATCTCGGCTCATATTTTGCTTTTGGCCGCCATATTGGACGCCATCTTGGATAGTAACGTTCCCATACTAGTGCAACTTCGAAAATTCGATTCCTTGATCTTGGTACTATTAAATTTGATATTTTATTTGTTATTGTAGCTTATTTTGATCTGAGATATATTATATTTCTGTGTTTTGGCGGCCATTTTGTCCGCCATCTTTGATAGTAGCATTCCCACACTATTGCTACTATGAGAAATGGATTGATTGACCAAAAATATATTAAATTCGACACTTTATTTGTTACTGTAGCTTGCCTATGAGCTGAGATATACATAATTATTGTGTGTGACAGCGGCCATATTGGCCGCCATCTTAGAAAGTAACACTCGCTCACAATTGGCACTACAAGAAATGGATTCCTTGACTTTGAAACTATTTAATTAGACACTATTTGTTATGATAACTTAACTATGAGCTGAGAAATGCATTTATTTGTGTTTTGGCGGCCACATTGGTCGCCATCTTGGAAAATAAAAGTCGCACAGTATTGGCACTACGTGAAATAGATTCCTTGACCTTGACACTAGTATATTTGGCACTTTATTTGTTACTGTAGATAACCAATGAGTTGAGATATACATTTTGTGTGTGTTATGGCGGCCATATTGGCCGCCATCTTGGAAAGTAACACTCGCACACAATCTTGGAAAGCACTACAAAAATGGATTCCTTGACCTTGAATCTATTTAATCAGACACTCTATTTGTTATGGTAACTTAACTATGAGCTGAGATATACATTTATTTGTGGTTTGGCGGTCATGTTGGCCGCCATCTTGGAAAGTAACATTCGCACACTATTGGCACAACGATAAATGGATTCCTTGACCTTGAAACTATGTAATCCGATACTTCATTTGTTGCTGTAGCTTACCTGTGAGCTGAGATATTACAAATAAATTTTAATGGGGTAAAACTTACCCCGCTTGGACCTCGACGTATCGTAAATGTTTTGGTCCTCCGAAGGTTAAGTTGCAGCTGTATCAACTTGATTTTTCTTCTAATTAACGAATATTTGATGATGATGATGATGATGATGATGATGATGATGATGATGATGATGATGATGATGATGATGATATGCTAAGATTTTTTGTCTGCCTCATTTTTTCAATGAGTCGGAATTATTTCTCTGCCTTCGTTTAGACCTACGACAAGATCCACCGAATGGACCAGAAAATTCATTCAGTGTTGTCGGCTCTAACGCTATCTTCACCTGCCTTTCTTCGACCAGAGATTGCGACGGAATGACTTGGTACAGATCCATACTGGGAGGAAATCGAGTGACTATTTTCAGTCTACGCAATGGTATTGATCCCATGGATAAATACATTGTAAAGAGTTCTTCTGTCGGATGCTTGCTGATTGTCACAAATGTTCAAATGCAAGACGCCGGATATGTCGTCTGTGAATTTCTGCATAGAAGTAGATATCTGGAACGAAAAGCTTTCCTTTTTGTGACCAGTAAGTTTTTTTTGCTAATTTCAGATTATTTTACAGCGATAATAAGTACCAAAAACAAAATCAGACAGTGTTCTTACTGCAGAGCAGAGCCCTGCGCCGGCCGCGCCGCGCCGCGCCGCCGACGCCGACATTTCTTAGGCGCCGCAGCCGCCGATTTTTGTGGATCGGCGCGCCGCCGATGCCACGCGGGTGTGTTTAATTGTTTTGTTGAATTTGTTATGTTTTGCGTGATTTGACGATAAAATTGTTGCTTTAGTGGGTAGAAGTAGACACAGACAGACAGAGACAGACAGCCAGGGACAGCCAGACATACAGAGACAGAGAGACACAGGCACAGACGCAGACAGATAGACAAGCCGTATGAAGCCATTGGCCTGGAGACCGCCTAGGCGCACCTCCTGGTTGTACGCCGGCGCCCTTCAAGACCAGACACGCCTTGCACGGTGCGCTGCCATAACGGGCCACGGGCCTGGCAAGGGCGAGGTTTGGTTCTTTTCTTAACCCAAATAATGTACTTCCCCAAGTATTGCTGTTCTGTCTATGGTAAGGTATGTAAGTAGGGAAGGGCCGGAGGGGACAGACAGACAGACCCTCGACAGGCCACGGAAGATTGGCATGATCCTGAATTGACCCTGATTCTCCGAGTGAACAAATTGTCCTCTCTCTCAGCGTTTAGACTTCAAGTTTCAATTTGCAACATCCACTCACAAAACGCATACCTAGTGAATGAGTCATCCTCGATATGATATCCCATCTGCTCATCAGGCAGGCTTATACATATCAAATTAGCACACACTCAGCCTGTCATGCAGCTTATTCTCCAAGAGTTTGTATTAAATATCAAATTTCTAGTCATCTAAACCCATCACACAGCGTTTTGGATAGGCATGAATTTGACCAAATTGCAAATCTCTACTAGTGGATTTACGATCTGCACATTAAACTGCTGTGGATTAAACTGCTATGCAACGAAGACTGTTTGGTATTGCTGAAAGAAGTTTAGCAGATTGAAAATAATTAAAATTTACTTGTCATACTCCATGGGAGGGGTGGGCTTAAACTTTATGGTAATGGCAACACTTTGGCACGAAGCTAAGAAGATCCGCATCGACGCGGGATCGATTCCAGCAACTCTCCCGAAGGTCGACTCAGCCTTTCATTCGTTAGGTGGCGTTCGTAAAACGAGCAGTAGGACGTGATGGGCGCCTTGCATGGCTGCAAAACAGTTAAATTCGACTTATGTAATAACTTGTGGTAATTCTTTCATGCTATTAATTCTAATCATACAGCGCGGTGTGTCTGTTCCAAAGAATAAACCAAGATTATTATTATTATCATCATCATCATCATCATCATCATCATCATCATCATCATCATCATCATCATCATCATCATCATCATCATCATCATCATCTGCTAATTGTGTCCTGGTCAGAAGTTCGTTCATCAAAGGCTTATGGCGTTCTTGGAAATTGAACGTATTTTCTAGTTTTTATATTAGGCCTACTTTCAAAATATATATGCATTCAAACTCAAACGCGACTCAAACTACATCCTAGCTGTGAGTGACAGCTTATTCCTATCAGCACTGAAATAATAGAGCAATTTGTTCAGATGACAGCCTGAAATGCTACCATTACACTGTGGAAATTAAAAATATTTTAAAAGTTCGGACACCCATTTGGCCCCTCATAAACTTCCTGGATCCGTCACTGGCGCCGACCACGCCGCGCCGCCGCCGCCGCCGCAGATTTTTGTTGGTCGGCGGCGCGCCGCCGCCGCCGCCGACCAAAAATGACCGGTGCGCCGCCGCCGACACTATGAAGTCGGCGCAGGGCTCTACTGCAGAGCAGTGTTACCACTCCTTGGTTTTTTCCAAGTTCTTGGGTTTTTTCCATCCCAACGTGGGAAATGGGTTTTTTTCCTGAAGAACTTGGGTTTTTTGTTTGGGTTATTTTCTATCAACTGAATCATATAATTTCACGTAAAAATTCCAGTTTCCTCACCAAAATAATTAAAATCGCATAAAATTCCAGTGCTAGTAAAACAAAACAAAGATTAAAGATTGTCCATTACGGTCTGGATTGTATTGTATTGTATTGTATTGTATTGTATTGTATTTGAACACTTGTTATAGCGCCCCTACCAGATGTCCCATTCAGAGGCGCTCCCGACTATACTGCGCGAACGCTGAATCGGAGTTTCACGTCGAAGCGCATGAGCAATTGCGAGTGAAGGACTTGCCGAGGGTCCCTACGCGGCGACTTTGAGGTGGATTCGAACCCGCAACCCTCCAGCTGCAAGGCACCGAACATACCCCTAAATCACCGCGCCCCAGTTGTATTGTGATGTGTTGTATTGTGTGTTGTATTGTACTCCACGTTTATAATGCGACCGAGCCACCCGCAGTAAAGATCCGAGAAATTAATCTCTGATAAACCGACCGACCCGGAATCGAACCCGGGGCGCCGGCGTGACGAGCGGGCTCCAAACCACTCGGCCACTCAGGATCCTTAAGATCAATAAAAGACTTTAATATTTGTGTACCGTGGTCTATGCTAGATATAGTAATTTAGCTCTAAAAGCATATTTCGTCATTGCCCTTTTCCGGAAATTAACTTTTGCGCGTTTGAAAAAACCTAAACTCTAAAATATTTAATTTTTTGGCTTTAAACATTAAAACAAAGTAAAAAATTGGAATGTGTGATAGAAGTAATAATTTCAGCGATTCGGACTATGATGAAAAGAAAAACAAAGTCAACAAACGTAGTAGCAGCAGTGGCCATGGTAGAATGTTACTAGCTGCAACATACGTTTGTTGACTTTGTTTCCTTTTTCTTTTCTTTCTATATTATAGTCTGCGCCCTCGCCCTCACAGCTTTGAGCTTCCAAGAAAGGACGACAGAAATTACATTTCCCGAGTACTGTACAGACACTCGAACATGGCCCCCACTTTCTGACTATGACCGATTTATTCTTTAAACTGTTTGTTTATTTGATTTTATTTATTTTTTATTAACTTTCAAAGACATTTCTTCTCTGGTGTAAATGGCTGCGGTATGTCAGCAATTGATCTCAATTAAACTAATATATATATATGTACTAGTGTTACTAGTGCAACATATCCAGCTAACCAAAAGTTTAAATCATGGTATCAGCAACCATAGGGCGTACTTAATTAAAAATTGTACATACAAGTGGCACTTATAATTTATAAGAACTTGATGGGGATCCGAGTAATATCAGTCAGTTTATCAGTCAATCGGAGACTACTGTGTACATATACAGCATTTCGGATAACTTAGAATTCAAATAACTTTTATAAATTTTATTTCCTGTACTGTGCTATTTATTTCTCAACTGATGGCATTAAAACTCAATATATCTGGCTTGGTACTCGCCAACAGCTGGAGAAGCTGGACTTGGAGTTAGGGGTCTGCGGGTATACCAGTACCCGCGGGTTTACCCGTACTCGATCCGTACCCGCGGGTCGGGTATGGGTCGGGTACGTGTTTCACGGGTCGGGTCGGGTACGGGTAGGGTCATCAAGGGTACGGCTATACCTGGTTTTACCCGTACCGACGTGAAATCTTAGGGTTACAATGTCACCGTTACATATAATATAGAATGTAGGCGCACAATAGACCTGACCGGGTCCGCAACATACTATAAACACTTTTTAGTGTTCTAGGTGACAGTATATAGACCACGGATATAAAATGTACTATGCAATTGAGACAGCACAACATTGAGTTGCATGTGACAAGTTTTATAAGTTGACTAATGACTGCCTCTTAATTTTACTACTACAATAACTGCTGCTGCTGCTGCTGCTGCTGCTACTACTACTACTACTGCTGCTGCTGCTGCTACTACTACTACTACTACTACTACTACTACTACTACTACTACTACTACTACTACTACTACTACTACTATTACTACTACTACTACTACTACTACTACTACTACTACTACTACTACTACTACTACTACTACTACTACTACTGCTACTGTTAGTACTGCTACCACAAAAACTGCAACAACTACAACAGCAAACAAACAGCAACAACAACTACTACCACCACTATTACTACCACTACTATCATCATCATCATCATCATCATCATCATCATCATCCTCATCATCATCATTATCCTATTTATTATTATTACTTCTACTACATGCTGAGTTGTAAACCTATTCGCCTGGTAGGGACAGGGGCTATGGGAGGGCGTGCTATTGACGTGATGGGTACATTACGGGTACGGTATACCCTCGGGTACGGGTAGGGTCGGGTAGTAATTTTGAGTACGGGTCGGGTACGGGTACGGGTAACGGTTCTGTGTTACGATATCGAGTCGGGTAGCAAAAATGCTCTACCCGCAGACCTCTACTTGGAGTCCCTCTCTGCTGAATTCCCCACCTTTACTTTTTCAACCTCGGTCCGCAACTTAGGGGTCATCCTGGACCAGGACCTGTCTTTTATGAAGCACATTACCGCATTGACTCGTTTCTGTTACTATCAATTGCGCCAGCTGCGGGTTGTCACTCGCTCTCTGTCTTCTTCCTCTGCCTCCACTCTGGTCCACGCCTTTATTCTTAATCGTTTGGACTACTGCTCTTCGCTCTACTGTGGACTACCACAGATCCGCTTGCATCCTTTGGAAGGCGTGTTGCGGGCGGCTGCTCGCTTAATTGGTGGTGTACCTAAGTTTGGCCACATCTCTGCCTTTATGCGCGATGTCCTCCACTGGCTCCCGGTCCAGCAGCGCATCAATTATAGAGTCTCATCTATTGTCTGGAAATGTGTTCTGGGTAGAGCACCTACCTATCTCCAGGAGCTTTTCACATTGACTTCGGTCTGCTCTGGTCGCCGATCTCTGCGCTCGGCTTCTAGAGGTGACTTTATGGTACCGCATGCTCGCTCTGCCACCAGACAGCGTCGGGCATTCTCGATAGTGGGTCCTTCTCTTTGGAATGGTCTCCCCTCTGACCTGCGTTCTCTTCCACGAGACTTCTCTTCTTCTTTTTATAAATTACTTAAGACATTTCTTTTTGACCGGGCCTGGGTCGGGAGCGCTTCTGAGTAGTAATCTTGAAGGGGCGCTATATAAATCTCATAGATAGATAGATAGATAGATAGATAGATAGATAGATAGATAGATAGATAGATAGATAGATAGATAGATAGATAGATAGATAGATAGATAGATAGATAGATAGATAGATAGATAGATAGATAGATAGATAGTGACGTAATTAGCTAAATCCTTGAAAGTACGGGGCAACGTAAGGGATTTCTGATAAAAATAAAATTAAACAAATAATACCAGACTGTAAATAAATAAATATAGTTAAATAAAAAATTTAAAAAAAACGGGAAAAAACGTGACAAAAAGTTAAAAACGAAAAAACGAGGTTTTTGAGAAGAAATAAAAAACGAAAAAAAAACGTTTTTTACAACTATGATTTGTAATAATATATGATTTATTACGTTATTATCTCCTTAATGACCCAAACGTTTGCTGAAAACTGAACTTGGGTTTTCTTGGTTTTTTTATTGTCCGAACTTGTGTTTTTAAATTTTTATAGAGTGGTAACACTGCTGCAGAGTCTCTGTTACAATAGCCTGTAGGAGAATATTGGCAAACTATATATTTAACACGTATGCATGGATAAACGTGTGTATGTTTTAGCGTACTTTCAGGATGTATTGCTATTCAGATAATATTAATAATAATAACGGGATTCATGGCAAACAACCGGACGAGGCACCACTTGTTCCATGAGCGAAGGGCAACTATATCACCGCACATGTGACGCCTCCAACACCCATCTCACGTCGATGGTGCATGGGGGAGACCGCCGAACGCCTCGCATACCGAAAACGCACCAATAAGTCCACTTCCCGCTACTCACGATTTCGTTCCGATTGCCATCGTATCGCTGGGCCCCATTAGTCGCACAAACCGCGAGTTCTTGATGGAGTTGGGGCGCCGTATGACCGAAGTCTCCAGCAAGCCTTAGGATGCAGTGTACCTTTTCCAGGGCTTATCCATATGCACACAGCCATTCCAGGCAGTAGCCCTCATAAAGGCTCATAGTCATGTTGACACTATCTACCAGGGACGTAGGTTTTCGCCCATCAGAACGGCACATGATCGACAGGTGTCTGGCCGTGTTTGAGATCTTAACTGAGTTACTCATATCAATGAACTGCAAACTATGCTACTGCTGCTAGGCCTGAATTTTGTTTTTCCACCCAGGTAATTATGATCGTTCTGCGCCAGGCGTTTGTGTTATTTCGCTGTAATCTGTATAAGGTAGCTTTGCCACCGTAAGCTGCCTCTCTTTCTAAACAGTCTGATCAACTGGATGTTAAAGGTGCTTACGGCTTGCATCAAATGCAAAATCGGTTTCTACAACATCGGCTGATATCTTGTGGCACCTGCGCCATATAAGTTCATATTTGTTGGTAATCAATTATAATAACGCAAGATTCGGTTAAGCGCCGCCTTCGTGTGACTCTTTTTGACTTTGTGTTCGGCCCTCACTGCATGCTGAAAACAGAGAGGAAAATAAAATACAGCCCGTAAAAACAAAGTTTTTTACTATATCCATCTAGTATCCTATAATGCGTCTTATGAAGCAGTTACCTCTACAAATATATAGTCCGCGTTGATTTTACGACTGCGGCCAATCACAACTCTGGCCAATCACAACGCTCCGTATCGGAAAAGGGGATTCCCCGATTCGAAAAGTTTAGTCCCCGATTCTATAAGCTAGCCTCTTTTTGGGGAGCTGAAATTTTGATAGAATGAAGTGTCTGCGAGGTCGAGTCTATCTGCCAAGTTTCACGACGATTGAATGATTGTAAGTGATCGAATTAGTCGTCGCAAGATTTGACTTTTTAGCCTGTGGCTCAAACATCAAGATTTCCGCAAGTTAAACTAGATGGATAAAAAGTAGAAGAGGACGAAGAAAAAGTTGCTGATGACATAGACGCCGAATTTTGAATCTGTCCCTGGGTGCATAGGTTCTTCCCAGGCAAAATCTTTTATATTCTACATTGCCGTAGGTCAGTTTGAGCGCATTTTCGGAGCAGGAAAATTGTTTTCTTGAAACTCACGGAATGGTGACTGACATAGATGTGCAACCTAAGACTTAGTCTAACTGCTTACATGTTCCGAAATATTTGTATGTATCCCGGAACATTTTTCAAATTTGTTGTACGGTTAACAGACTGTTACTTTTTGTAAATTACTTGTGAGATTACTGGAATTAACTGTAAAATGTTTAATTTAAAGTTCGATTTCTTCTGGGTACGACGCACCCACTAAACTTTCTCCAAATGCACATAAAGTTCCTAAAAGTCGGCGCCTCTGGCTGATGATAATAAAGATGAAGACAAAGACAGGGTCTCCCCTGTTCCTTAGCCAATGCACCGATATGTAATAATCAAGTTATAATTGTTGTTAATTGTAATATGCATTGTGCTTCTGAAAATAAAAACGTTGTCAGTTAAAGAGAACAAAGAAAAAGACATAGCAGAAGATTGAGAAATGTTCCATGCATCAACGCATCCTCTTTTGTCTTTCTGTCTGTCAGCCTGACCGTCTGACTCTCTTACGCTCAGTCACTCTACCGTTGTTTCTGTTTCTGTTTGGTCATCCTACTTGTTGATAAAAATTAAAACGAACTTAGCACTATTATGAGCAAGTCAGTATTTCTGTGATTTTGTTTAGATACGCAACGGGAGAGTCAACTGATGGGACCAGAAAATTCATTCAGGGCTATTGGCTCAAACGCTACCTTCACCTGCGTTTCTCAGTCCAGAGACTGTGTCGGAATGGCTTGGATGAGAGTAAACGGGGTAGAAAATATAGAGACTATTTACACTTCAGAGCTCGGTCTTATTCTCAGAGATAAATATTCGGTGGAGAATTCCACTTTGGGATGTAAACTAATTGTTAAAAATGTTGAAATGGAAGACGCCAAACCTTACTCTTGTCAAATTGCTATTGGAAATAGATCTCTTGAAGGAACAGCTTACCTCATTGCGATCGGTAAGTTTTTTTGCCAATTCCAGATTATTTTACAGTGATAACAAATATAAGAATCAAATAAAAAAAACAGACGAATTTCTTAAGTCTGCAGAGCTTTTGCAACAATAGCAAACTATTAAAAAAATATGTCTACACTTACATGAACCTATATTGCATTTATTACGTGAGTGTGTTTTGTAAGCAAAATGAGGTTTAGGGCTATTCAGATGTAATTTTGACAACATTACTCTTACAAATACACTGAACGTTTTTTTGCCTATTCCAGATTATTTTATTATTTTTTACTACCAACTGCGTCAGCTACGGGTTATCTCTCGTTCCCTCTCCCAGGATGCTGCTGCTACCCTTGTCCACGCTTTTGTCACCAGCCGCTTGGACATCTGTTGCTCTATACGGGTTGGTCTGCCTCTTGTATTGATAGCCCAACTAGACCGGGTTCTTCGCTCAGATAACAGAAGAAGAGGAAGATAAAAAGGGATGATGATGATGATGATGATGACGACAAGGCAATAAAAAAGTCCGTTTTAAGCTCCTTTTCCCGGGCTTTTGTTTCCTCCGGAGCCAAACTTTTCCCGCCGTGATGCCTCATTCTTTCCCTCAATCCTCGTCGCATGTGGGTTCATCAGATGTGTTTTGCCTATCTTTCTGTTTACACTCTGTCTCTATACCTATGTTTCTCTTTTGCTGCTTTTAATCATTTGATGAGTAAATTAAACTATACTTAATACTATTCTGAGTAAGTCTGAATTTTCATATTTCCGCTTAGATGGAAGTTCGGAAGGAAACCCATTAAATGGACCAACAGAATCGTTGAAATCTGTTGGCTCATACGCTGTCTTCTCCTGCTATACTCCGTCCAAAGATTGTGGCGGAATGACTTGGTACAAGTACACACCGGGAACAGATCGAGTGACTATTTTCAATGACGACGAGAGTATTTATCTCAGGGATAAATACATTGTGGTGAATTATAATGGAATATGCCATTTAATGGTCACAAATATTGAATTGAATGACACCGGGTCATTCATCTGTCAAATACTGATCTCACGCATTACTTTTGAAGGAACTGCTAACCTCACTGTGATCAGTAAGTTATTTTCTTATTATAATCAGATTATTTTACAGTGATAATTGTATGTATGGATGTATGTATATATATATTTATGTATGTATGTATGTAAGCATATACGTGCTTATGCGTCTGTTGGCTTTTTACACTGGAACGATTTACCCTCTGTGACTGGTTCTATGATCTGAACTGGGGCACTTCAGTCTCTTCCCGTACACTTAAGACTTTTCTTTTCTCGCAGGGCTTTACGACTGGGAGCGCTTCTGATTAGGTCGTACTGTGAGAGGCGCTTTAGAAATCCGTAAATATAAAACAATACAATACAACAATTGCATTAAAATGCTAAAAGAGACAGATTTGTTACAGATAAATTTCTTAAATATTCAGAGCCTCAGGAAAAATAGCGAAATATTTATTTCATAAAAATTACGCACGTACATGTAGGCCTACGCATGAATAGTGTACAGAAGTATGGTTTTGTGTACCTTCAGGTTGTTGGGCTAATGAGACATAAACTTTACAAAGTTATTCTTATCAGTGCACTGCAAGTGATGCAACTGGTAGATGATGAATTTCTTTACCACATTGTAGCCTAACTGATCGTTTTGGTCAGGTGTTTGTGTCATATCGTCTTCAGCAAAAGATCTCATCTTTTTCAAATTGCCTATCTACCGTAGACTGCCTTTCTCTTAAAGGTTTGATCAACTGGACGTTGATTCTTACAAGATGAGATATGCGACGTCGGTTGATCGCTTGTGGCACCGTCGTTATGATGTCTAAGTTGTTAATAATAATGAGTGGTTATTGAATATAACGCAGACTAGGTTCGGTTTAGCACTGGTGAGGAAGTTCACTCCGATTTTGTTTGGCGCTTTCTGGGGAAATTTGTTTAAGTTAGTGTTTGACCCACCGTACATGTTGAAAACGGAGAGGATGAAGAAGCAAAAGAAGTGGAGGACAATAGTTTTCGTGAATATATCGTTTCCATGTATTCAGTGTGATTCTCGTTAACGATAACGATAACGAAAATGTTCGTTAACGAAAATAAAATGATTTCGTTAACGATAACTATAACTATAACTAAAAATATCATTAACTATAACTATAACTATAACGAAAATAACACTAACGAAAATTCATCTTTATTTTCGTTAATGCAAAAAATAAAAATAGGAAGTGCAATATAGACGATTCGACATAAATGAGAACGAAAAAATGCGATATCTTTATTATGCAATTTGTCAGTTACTTTGGCAATTCGTGTATTCATGAAGCTGAATGCACGCTTGCTTCGAATGCTTTCAAAGCTCTGAGCAAATTGTGAAACAGCGTGTTATTACGCACAATTTTGCTTATAGCCTTAATTATTGTAACTAAGTAGTAACTAAAATTAACGAAAATAAAAATCCATTAACTATAACTATAACTATAACTAAAAAATAATACTAACTATAACTATAACTATAACTAAAATAAAAAACATTAACTATAACTGTAACTATAACTAAAATAAAATCTGTAAGGAGAATCACACTGCATGTATTGTATTCTTACATGTGCTACCTATACTGGTTGATGTTTTAAGAACACGATTTCTATTGTGTGGACCTAGGCGACGACGCAACGTTGAAGATGAAACGCCAGGGAACGCTGCAACTAGGAGAGGAACTGTCGGCATTGGATCCTCCGACGGAATTGATCGGAGCTGTGAAAGAGAGAGACAATCCTTCGTCAGTCATCGAAAAACCGGAGAAGAAACTGTACACGAAGAACGAAAATTTCAACGAAATTGATTGAGCCGTAGACGAAGCTAAAACGCTGGCACTTCGTTCATGTGTCTGTCTTATTTTCAACCAGACTTTATGGCACTTGTTAACTAATTTCTGTCAATAAAGAACAACTGCATCGATTCAGTGTGTTATTATAGCGTAAATCATACGTTGAACGTGAATGTTGAAGCAACGCTAAAAGTGTCCCAGAAGTGGTTCGTTAACGTTTCCTTTCTATTCCATATCGCGTTCGATTACATAACAAACTCTTCGTCATTATTTCATCCTTTAAAACGTAGGCGTTGAAGAAAAGATTCTTGCCTACTATCAAACGTTCTGTGCTAGTTAAATACTTTCATCGCCAGCTTTTAGCCGCTGCTTCGTTGTTTGTACTCAGGCCCGCCGACAGCAATCAGAGCAGTCACGAGCCCCTCACTTTTTTTTTTTACTTCCACACAAAAATTTCTGATGACCTTTTTTTTTTTTTTTTTTTGCTTTTCCGTCGTGAAATTTTTCCGCCCTCCCGGGCCCCCTCGTTACGTGTTACGTTCTATTTTATAAGCATAAGGCTTAACATCATCAACTTTTTATATACATCGTAAACTTTTTATATCTTATTATAATATATATCATAAGTTGATTGATTGCGGGCCCGGCCCGGGCCCCTAAAAGTCGCCGGGCCCCTGGGCATTTGCCCCCTGCCCCCCCCCTGTCGGCGGGCCTGTTTGTACTGGACAGATGACACACATCTTCAGCTTCGTAATAAACAATAATCAATATTCGTTTGAATATCCATAACTTAGTAACACAAAATGGAAACAGTTATCCACTTGTTCAGGGATACGGGACTACATGTGGACCCCCCGGCAAACCCTCCCGGGCCTTCTCATTAGATCATCAACAGAACGAACGGAATCGGGCAACGCATTCCAAGACTTTGCATGTATCATCTACAACATGCCATCTGATCTGAAAGACTAATTTCGAACTGAATTGTTTAAAACCTGATTTTAAACTGGACTCTTCTAAAAACTCAGATTAACCTGGATTTTAAGACACCTACTGTAACAGTTTCGCTTCCTCTTAACATCTCCCATGAAACTAACCTCACGAATCCACTGTGGCTATCATTACAACACTATCATAGTTGAATGCATTAGCCATGGCAAACAGACAGACTGCCATGAAAACGCAACCATACCATTTCCCAAGCATCTCATTCCGAAATATAGTCTCAGCTGTAACTTCAAATTAAGTCACATTCCTTAAAATTATGTCCACAGGCAAATGACTCAAAGAGCCACAGCCAATTTCTGAATTAATGCTCAAATCACAAACTTAAGTCATTAGTAATAACTTCTACCAACTTGGACCTTGACGAGGAATAGGGCGCGTTCCAGACAAATTTGTGAGAGAAAAAAATAAAAAGACTAATAATAGTAAAATAATAATTATTATTATAATAACCACTACACAGTCCTTGGCATTAGTTTTAAAGGCTGAGGGAATAAAAAACTTCCTCGGGTAAAAAAATGATATAAAAATAATGATGATTGATCGATTGAACTGCCAGATAATCTCTACGCCCTTGTGCTTGAGTCAAAAACACCTGCCGCATACAAAATATCTATTCTCGTGTCTATCAAGGTAAACAAACTATAAATTCGTATTCCGAAGGACCGCGTGATGTGACTTACGGGATGAGTTACAGAACTTGACGTATACATTGTTATGAAGCGACGTCAGACTGGGCGACGTAATCGGTTGTTGAAGTCTTATTTTGAACTTTCTAAGACAAAAAACACACTAAACACCTGCGCAACAAGGTCGTTTTTCTTGCGATTAAAGAATGTTTCATAAGTTGTCGTCAAAACACATCTCAATTTGAAACTTGTTTACCTTGAAGAGCACCAGTATAGTTAGTTTGTATACGGCAGGTGTTTTCGACTCAAGCACAACGATGTCGAGATTCTCTGGCAGTCCATGCAATTACTCATCATCACTTCATTTTCTTAGCCTCGGCATATGAGGGCGAATGGCCAGTCCTCTCCATCACCGGCACTTTGTATTGGCTGATGTTTGTAGAAAACGATCTGGACGAGCAAATTTCGGGTTTTGTACTGCTCAAACAAAATTAAATGGTCGCTGCGATGAACGAGAACTCCTGCTTTAAATGCTAAGGCCTCACGTGCCAATAAAAATAAAAAATCACACACCTTCATTTCCGTGAAATGCAAGTGCCCCACTGCGATCAAATTCAATCACTCGTAGAACTCAGACATCGCATCTGCAGTTTTGATGTGAAGAATGGGTGCATTTTGGCGGAGTTCACGAAAATCCTTGAAAAGATTTTTAAACTGTTCTCTTCAATTTTCACCGGGCCTTGGATGAGAGCGCCTCCGAGTAAATGACTCTACAGGGTGGGCCAAAAAAAGGAACCCCCTACGCATTTTTGCTAATATTTCGGCCAAAAGTAAGAATTTTTAAATCATGCTTTACAGCAGTGTCTCGCAAACTTTTTTAACTCCCGGCACACTCAGCAGAGCAAATTTTTATCGCGGCACACCAATTGAAATTTATTAAAATGACAACACCAACACTCCAACAGCAATAATTTCAGTTTTTTCACGTTTTAAGCTTGTCATTTTAATTCAGTAATCGCGAAACTAAAGCAGATTTTTAATTGACTAATCATCACTAATGCGACGAATGAGCAAGTATTCGAGAGCATATTAAATCAAGACTCGGTTCGATAGCCGACAAGCAGACACGCATTTAATCATCCACCAGGTGTAGTCGCTCTCGTTTTTTCGATTTAATTTCTGTTAGAACAGAAAATCCTACTTCGCGGAGATACAAAGATCCAAACGGCAGCAAACACTTAATGATTACTTTCGTGCTTTTGGCTTAGAATTGAGAACCAAAATGCTGACAACTCTTGATCAGCAAAGGAACCTATGTGTGTCAGAGCTTTCTTAAGATCTTCTTCAGCCATTGTCAGATCGGTACATTCGTGATTTAGTCTCTTTAATTGATTTTATAAGAAATGATTTCATAAATACAATTTTCACCTTGGCAAATAAAAACAAATTAAAATAATGTATCCACATGATTTTATAGTTCATTATTAATTCTATATCTGATTAATAATAAATGAAAAAGTAAAAATTAAAAAGTAGCCTACCTCTTGGAGATAATTTACAGCGCAAGACGTTAATTGTTAGAATGTTGTACTCATATTGACAGCTGTGTGCTATTAAGACTTATGTACACCAAAGGGAGGATATACAATTGTTTTAATAAAGAATATACTTACTTACTTATACAAGAACATAATATTCAGTTACTAATAATTATTAGTTATGCTGGTGTCTCCGTAATAATGACGTCGAGAGGAGGGGTGAACACATAAATGACATAGAATAGATTAATGTCACTAGAGTTTTTACTTTTGATCACTTGACATCGAATAACTGTGAATGAGAAGCTATTCTTAAAAATGAAAGCATTAAAAAGCCGAAAATTGTATTTTTAAAGTAATTTCTTATAAAGTCAATAAAAGAGACTAATGAATTTTATGTTTCTCTCGCGGCACACCTGAAATCTCGCACGGCACACTAGTGTGCCGCGGCACACAGTTTGCGATACACTGCTTTACAGGCTTAAAGGTAATTCATATCTACGTATAGCGTCCAAATTTCACCAAAACATTTCAAACAGAACAATAGTTATATCACTTTTAGTGAGTCCACCCACTGTTTTTTGATGGTTCAAAAACTTAACGCAACAACAAGCAATAAAAAACGATTTTACTAAGTCACTTCTCAAATAATTGTTTTCAAACAAACTTGATATTACCAGATACATATTATTATTACTATTTAGAAAAGAAACGGGGTACCAGCGTAACTGCACGTCACTGTGACGTCACTTAGCAAGAAGACGATCAAGTTGGTAAATAAAGAATTTTTCAGGTTAATAATTTTTATTGAAACTATGACATTGAAATTTCTGAAATATCAAGATGGGCAAGGTGTCAGTGATAGACAAAATGCGTATGCAAACACTTCATGAGCAAGGTCTTTGAGCAAAAGCTCTAATCGCCGCTTGCCCTGATAAACAGTGGAAGCTGAGTAGGCCTACCGTTAAAAAATATGCCTCCGCATTCATGAAAGGGGATCGGCTCTGGAACGTCGTAAAGGCAGCGAAGGTAGAAATCTTCCGCACTCCAACAAATGGATAATCGCGTAAGGGGAGCTATGCTGGAGAATACCACAATCTGCGTCCAAAGCTAAAATCGATAAGAAAATTGAAGGTCGCATTGAAGACTTGAAGTTGATGTGGGAAGATTTACCTCTGGAACCCATCAACAAAGACATCAAAACTTTGCAAAAAGACTCAGAACATGTATGGGCACTGGTGGTGGACACATTGAACTCAAGTTGTGAAACAATAATCAAGTTTGTTTGATTACAATTATTTGAGAAGTGACTTAGTAAAATCGTTTTTTGTTGCGTTACGTTTTTGAACCATCAAAAAACAGTTGGTGGACTCACTAAAAGTGATATAACTATTGTTCTGTTTGAAATGTTTTGGTGAAATTTGGACGCTATACGTAGATATGAATTACCTTTAAGCCTGTAAAGCATGATTTAAAAATTCTTACTTTTGGCCGAAATATTAGCAAAAATGCGTAGGGGGTTCCTTTTTTTGGCCCACCCTGTAGAGTCATTTACTCGGAGGCGCTCTCATCCAAGGCCCGGTGAAAATTGAAGAGAACAGTTTAAAAATCTTTTCAAGGATTTTCGTGAACTCCGCCAAAATGCACCCATTCTTCACATCAAAACTGCTTCCACTGTGGCAGTTGGGGTGAAGTAGTAGATCACGTTAATTTCTGTTATTCCGTGTTTGGTTTACTAAGAAGCCATCGAAATTAAAACCAAAACTTCAACTGATAGACTTTCCAATATCGATACAACACAAAAGATCGAATCCCGTAGGCGGACTTGCTTTGTAGGCTGCTATTAGCGCCGTGTATTGCAGGCTGTCTGTTCTGTAGTAGGCCTAGTTAAGATCTATGTCTTCTGTCATTTGTGCTCTTGTGAATTGTTTAATTGTCATAACATGTAAATGCACAGCGCAGTGCGTTTGTCAGGCGCTTTATTAAAGAAAAGATATTATTATTATTATTATTTTTACCCGAGGTATCAAGGATCCCTCAGGTGGCCTAAAAAGTCCGGAGACTGCTGGAGAAGATTATTCTGGAATGGTGTTATTATTATTTATTATTATTATTATTATTATTATTATTATTATTATTATTATTATTATTATTATTATTATTATTATTATTATTAGTAGTAGTATTATTATTATTATTATTATTATTAATTTGCACTACGTGAACCCTAGGCTATATCTCTGCCAAAATTTCAACCGAACCAAAACAAAAGTCAATGTGAGGCGAAAACTCGATATAAATTTGTTGTGCAGGTGTTCTGTGTTTTGCGCCGCAGAAAGTTCTAAATTAGACTTAAATAACCAAATAGGATGCCTTATCTGACGTCGCATCACAACAAGGTGTACGTCAAGTACTCTAGCTTATCCGTTATGTCAAACACGCGGTTCTTTGGAAACCGTATTTACAGCTTGTTTACAATGATAGGCACGAGAACAGATTGTTTGTTTTCGGCATGTGTTTTAGACTCACGCACAAGAACGTAGAGATTCTCTGGCAGTCCAATCAATCATGAGTCCAATGAATTCCCTTATATACGAGTCGGTTTCCCATCCCAAGTACTGCGATCGACTTACAGCGCGAAGACGGGCATTTCCTGACGGAGGAGAATCAGCAGAAACAGCACGGAAGACTTCGCTTTGAAACTCACAGGTTAGACTATTTGAAGGACATTAAAAAATAATATTTATAAAATTAATAATATTGTGATAACAATAATAATGACAATTGTTTGAAATTTTGCTATTATTACTATTATTATTGTTATAATAAATTTTTTCCCATGGAAGCAGATGGCGTAATATTGTCATTATAGTAATCATTATCATTACCGACCTATCTACATGTACGTGAGCTCTGTTGTCCTGTATCTGATGTGCTGGCTCGCAGAGCCCTTCGCTCTGCTTCTAGCGGGGAGCTTTTGGTCCCTCGTGCTAGAACCTCAACCTGACAGCGTCGGGCTTTCTCAATTGTAGGTCCTCCTATCTGGAATGGTCTCCCGTTGGAGATACGCCTGTTACCTAGGGATAATTCATCTACGTTCTACAGTCTCCTTAAGACTTACTTGTATCACCGTGGTTGGACTGGGAGCACCTCTGAGTAGGCTTCTTGAAGGGCGTTATATAAGTTCCTGAAATGAATGAATTATTACTATCAGGGCCGTAAATCTGTTTCGAAATGTGGGGAGGGAAAACTTCCCCTTCGGGAGTGTGTATAGGTTACTTTTTTTAAGAAGACCACTACATAATGTATACTGGGTTCAATCACACACTAGGTTAATGTTATTTTTTTTCTCCAAACTGCTGCGTATAGGTTCAGACTGTATAGGGAGCAACAATACTAGTCGTGTGTAAGACAAGACAAAGCTTCAAATCAAATCAAAATCAAATCATTTATTTGGTGACCAACAAACAACAGTAGTACACAATCAATGGGAAAGTAGAGTCACACAGGGGACCCTGAAAGGGTCTTACGGCCCCGCTAAGTAGGGCCCCCTAAGGTTGCAGTACAGCCTCATGAGGAACGCCAATGTATTTAACTGGTCTGAAACTAAGCGTATTAAACAACAAAACGATAAATCTTAACTAATGACTCAGCAACACACATATTATGTCCAAACAGAGCGTATGTCCAAACAGAGCTTATGTCATCCTCATCTACTTGCCTCCCTCGCCGCTTCAATTCTAAACACCATCAACTAAATAGCCACTAGCTGCCTGCCTGCCGGACCCTTTGGATCTGCCTGTTGATTTTATATTATTTTTATGATATCCATTGTTTTAAATGAGCGTCTGTGAATAAGCTTGTTCCCGCGACTTGGCATTGTAGGCGCTAGAGAAATCTCGAGATGACAATTGCGATTGCAAGCAAAAACTGCGACTAAAACGAATTTTTGCGTGGAAAAAGATATAATTCACAGGAATTTGGCCATTTATAATGCTGTTTGTCAATTTTTCTGATTGGCAGAATTAGGCTATGGCGAACTTTTTATTAATGTAAGCTTAGTCTCAGCAATTAAACTAGTGTGCACTTGCACCGTTGCACGTTACCTATATTTATGTATAATATGTATGTATATTCGTTTACTGTTTACTTAGTTGTAATATTAATGTCTTACCATCGCACCTTAATCCAGCTGGCGACTTGGAAAACGACGGATAATGTTGTTTAAATAATTTCGAAGGCGTTCTGCTAAACACAGCACTTTCTTTAAATTTTAGACGTCTATCAATTTTATTTATTTAAAATTCATTTATAATCCTTTATACACTAGACTCTCGAGATGCACTGGTCTCTCACTCTCTCTGCCTCCTCCCACTCTGAAAGCCCACAGAGTCGCACCTACGTATCTGTATGTATTTATATTTTATATATATATAATTTTATATATATATATAATTATATCACAGCTGTCTCAATAATTAGGTGTCGTGTCTCGTATGTCTTACCACTCTGTTCAGTCTTAGAGGGTGATATATTGCGCGTCACATTCCTCCTCAAACCACCCCTACTCCGGCTCTGAAGAGATACACCTGTTGTGGTTTTCAGCGGAGTCAGGCCCAGAGAGTATAGGGTTCGCGCAGTATATCATCCTACAAGACATGGCACTGTTGGCAGTCTTCTAGCCTGTTGACCCTTTCCCAAGGTCAGTGCCAGCTCTGGCCGGCTTAAGGCATTTAGTTTCCATCAATGCTATTTTAATAGTATTAATGTTTCCACAAAGTTATGTGAGGATGCCATGCCTCGGTGCCGCAGTTTGTGGCGATTGGGGCTGGCACCATAACAATTTGTGGGGAGGGAATTCCTTCACGTTCCCTCCCCAAGCTGAAAAGTGGGGAGGGAATTCCCTTCCTTCCCTCCCAGGATTTACGGCCCTGATTACTATTATACTATTTATCGGAATGCTATCCGTAGTTAATGATATTGATGTTACTGATACTTACACTAGACATAGGCTACTTATTAAAAATATTACGTCTGAAATCAATATTACAATGAGTGAGAGAGAGAGAGTGAGAGAGTGAATGAGGATGCGGGTGAGCTCCTGAGTGAGTGAGAGAATGAGTGAGTCATTCAGTCTGTCTGTCTGTCAGTAAACAGTCAGTCAATTAATAAGACAATTGCTCACATATTACGCTAATAACCGTAACTGAAAAACTAAGTCTAAGCATTTCAACAGAATTATTTACTGTGGTCATTGGTTTTAGAAAACGATTTGGATACGGAGCAACTAGTCATGTCGATAGCGACCCACTCTCCACTGCTGAATGCCATGGAGTTCATTCCGATGGAGAACAAACCGGTTAGACAATCTGAGAGATGGTTATCATTGAATATAATAAATGCAGTAAAATTTATTTTAATAATAATAATAGTATTATTAATTATTATTATTATTATTATTATTATTATTATTTTTTTTTTTTACCCGAGGTAGTACTAATCCCTCAGGCTATCAAAACTATTATCCGGAGAAAGGAAGATGGTTTTCTGGAACGGTTTATCCCTCGGCAAGATCCGGCTGCATAAAAGAACCACGAAAAGCGATCGCGTTAAAGCGCTGTATAGCTACTGATTATTATTATTATTATTATTATTATTATTATTATTATTATTATTATTATTATTATTATTATTATTATTATTATTATTATTATTATTATTATTATTATTATTATTATTGTTATTATTATTATTATTTTTATTATTATTACTTAAGTGAATGCTATCTGTAGTTAATTATATTCATGTTATTACTAATTTCTAAATTTTCTTATTCAACATATTGCAACTGAAATCTATATTGCATGTTAAGTTATTTGCCAGAAATTGATTGGATGCAGTGCAATCCGTATTTGCAGATGATGGCGCATGGCAAAGCTTCTGACTATGTCATGATGGCAGCCATTTTGTCTGCAATGAGTGATGCATTGAAGGACGAAGGTATGTTATTGAGAGCCAGAGAATACTCGCCAGGTCAGTCCATGGAAACACAGTGAGTGAGGGTGCGAGTGAGTGAATGAGTGAAAGAGTCATTGAGTGAGTGAGTCAAAGTAAAACGTAAGTAAGAATATTCTTCTTTTTAGAGAACAATCAGTCAGTCATTCTCTGATTTCTCTCAGACAGTAAATAGAAAGTCAGTCAGTGACTGAGTTAGTTATTGAGTAAGTAAGTTAAGTCCCGGCGAATATGCGTAGTGAGTGGGCTTTTGTGCTAAGAAATTTTGTAGCTTATCAGTTTCCTTTGATTATATTTTGAGAAAAGAAGAAGATAAAACATAATTGCTTTACTATCGTCGGTCTTAATACGAGTTTGAGCATTTCAAGGCGTTTCAACCTATCCCCGAATCAGAACTGCGTCATCTTCTTTCTGCTTCTAATCTAAAATCATGTGAACTCGACTCCCTTTCCCCGTCTGTTATCGTAGATGGAGTAGATGATATTGTCCCATTTCTGCTCTGCTTGTTTAAATTATCTATTTCAGAAGGTCTCCTTCCAGCATCTCATAAGCGTGCTAGTGTTTTTCCTACTCTTAAGAAGCTCATCCTGGATCTTAGCAATAGCATGGGTCAAAACTATAGCCCTATCGCAAATCTGTCCTTTCTCTCAAAGACTTTAGAGTGACTTGTTTCTTTGCAACTTCTTCCTTAGCTCGATCAGTGGGGCCTTTTCCTGCCAAGGCAATCTGGGTTTATAGCTCACACTCAACTGAAATTTCTCTTCCTTCTCTTCTCTCTGACATCTACATGTATTCTGCAATGGATAAATCTCATGTTACTCTCTTAACACTTTTCGATTCATCTTCAGCATTCGATATTGTAGACCATGATATTTTAGTACATCGTGTTGAAATTTTCTTTGGTCTGGTTGGCCTTTCTCTTCTTTGGTTTCGCTCTTAACTTGCTGATCGTACTCAAATGCTTTTAGGTGACTCTCTCACCTCATGGGTACCTGCTACAGTCCTTGGAGTCCATCAAAGAGCCGCTTTGCAAATAGAATAGACTAGAATTTCAACAGTATTATTTACTATGGTTATTGCTATTAGAAAACGATCTGGAAATGGAGCAACTAGTCATGGCGATAGAGACATTTGAACAGTGAGTGAGTGTATGAGTGAATGTTGATCAGTCATTCAGCCAGTCAGTCTACCTGTCTGTCAATAAATCAGTCAGCCAGTCACTGATTGAGTGACTGAATTAGTTACTGAGTCAGTGAGTGAATGAAGTCCCGTTGTATAAACTTAGTCAGCTTTTGTGTTATGCTGAGAATTTTCTTAACTTTTGAGCTGGCAATTGATTACGGTATATTTAGAGAACATGAGAAGAAAGTAAGAAACATATTTGCGTCAATATGGTTTGCTGTGAATACGAGTTAGAGCGTTTCCACAGCATTATTTACTGTGGTTATTGCTTTTAGAAAACGATTTTGAAAAGGAGCAACTAGAGGAGCAACTGGTCAAGCTGATTGCGGCCTTTGAAGAGCTGAATTATTCACCGGAGACCTTTGAGACTAAGGAGAATAGTCGGTGGAACTGCACTGGCCTCATGTGCCAATATTGCCAGAAAGCATCTTTAGGCCCATTTAGCAACCGTTGCAAGTACCAACCAACAATCTATCAATTCCTCCCGAACATTTGCATAGCGCCCTTCGAAGTATCTACTGGGATGAGTTTAAAACGCAGCCACCACGGTCCTAGGTATTTGCTGTAGAAGGACTGTATCATTAGGTGGATGTTTAGGATATGAGTTCACCTTTGTCCCAGTGAGGGACTGGCACCGTAGTATGCTACGCAGTAGCATAGTTCAACAGGACCCAGGTGTTTAAAAAAAAATGCATGTAGTGTGTCTAGTGAGGATGACATGTGTACTCAGACATGTGTAACGGCGTCACCTTGGGACAAGACTTTGAAACGCAGGTACATGTATCTGGGCGACTATGAACGCAAATTTATTTGTTTCTTTGACAATTATTTTGATTCATGCTATAAGCTTATGTAATCCAGCTAATCAATAATGTATCATCCAATTAAATAGATTCATATTCCTTTTACTAACGAATCATTGTTGTTTCATAAAAAGATTTATGTGCTTGATTGACAGATTCCATCTCCTTAATTCTAAAGATTTTGTGTTTCTTAAATCAATTAATTCACGGTACATTTAATCTTTATTATACGAATGTTTTATTTAGGTCCTACTGATTAAGATATATTTTAGCTTCTGAGTGATATTTCTATGATGTTAATGTTTAGTATGCCTGGCAGTGACATATCATCCAAAAACTAAAACTGTGCACATCGAGGTGAAAGCCGGTAGCGTATGTCTCCACAAGAACGAAGCACCTGGTGGGTATCTTCACAGCTTGACTTGCGTAGTAGTAGTAGTTTCAGTTTAAGTACACTGCGTGATAACAAAGATCATTAGCGTCTCCATCCTACTTTATCCAGGCTTGGGACTGGCACTGTCCAGTGCGTCTTGTGCGATATCACGCGGCCTAGTTTTAGCATGGGGAGTATGCCTATTCCATTTTACAATTATAGGACGCAACTGTCGCGAATTGAAAGTGTTTGTAATCACTGACTTCACTCCTTAAAAAGCTTCTCACCAGTTACATGTAGATCTTATTCTGATTTAGTTAGTGTTATAGTTTCTATCATCAATTGTTAGTCGCTTCAAGTGAACAGTAGTTAGTCAGCTATCAGTTAGAAATGCTGGAAGGTCCATAATTCCAGTTATTTTGAAACGCTTTGATATTGCAGTGCTTGCTCGATAATAGATTAGAATTCTACTGTAGTTTAGATAACGTAGATTTCATTACTTCTCGTCATCTTGCTAATCAGAAGCTTCTATGGCGCCGTTATGCAATGCATAAGACATCAACGCATGCGTTTATACTTTAGTGAAAAAGGAGATTACGTTTACCATCAAGTATTTGGATTTGAAGATCTGGATAGATTTATACGACATCCTTGCTGCCCCAAAAACCTTCAGCGGATGTGCCAGAATTAGCATCAGCATCCAGCTCAAAACAGTCAAATTCGATTTTGGCTGTTTTGGAAAGAAATCTACCCAGTCTTCATTGCGCAACCTCTTTGCCGAGACTCACGTGGAGAACTTCGAGACCGGCCGCCGACAATTCTAAGGGAATGCTGTACATGAACGAAGAAGCTTACGATGGAATTGATAAAACCAACTACTGACGAAGAAACGAGATTTAAAGGCAATCGTATTCCGCTGAGTTTGATGACACCTGTTTAGGTGTCTTCCAGCGCAACTGTTTGCCTGACATTTACTCAAGTGACTTAATTCGGTCAATCATGTTCGAATAAATATTTATGAGCTGTTATTACTGCGTTAATCTTTTGTTGAAGGTATTCGTTAACATCGTTAAGTATAATTCTAGAAGTAGCTTGCTACTTGCGATTTTCCATACCGATCCATTATCTTCCTGTTGGGTTCCCGTATCTTAAAATCTAGATTAGGTGAACATACTGGTCTTGCTACCATGCAGAATTAATCTTTCGAAGTGTTGAGGAATGTCAATTTCTCCTGAACACTTTATCAATGGGAACTCCATTGTTAGTGTCTGCATTTATATTGCACTTGGCCTTTTTAGCAGTTAATTATAAATTCGAGGGACAAGTGAGGGTTCTGAACCCCGACTACTGCTAAGTAGTTGTAGGTGCAACAAAACAAATTGTACCATTAATCATCGAATCCACCCATATTCCAATTTCTCTCGACCTAAACGGAACTCATCTTGTCTCCGCAGCAACTGGCTCTTGCATTTTCTCAGGTTCAACGACTTTACCTTTCTCCAGTCCAAATTGAAAGTCACCTTTCTATCATCATCATCATCGTCGTCGTCATCATCAGCATCATCATCATCATCAACCTCGTCGTCATCATCACCATCATCGTCGTCGTCATCATCATAATCATCGTCATCATCATCATCATCATCATCATCATTATCAACGACAACATATTCGTTTATTTGTCTATGGACTGTCGATAAAACGCAACAGATTATATCAACAATTCCCACCCTAATCCACCCAATCCTCCACAATACAAGCGTTCTCGTCCTCAACAATGCCCGCCTTAGCAGCTGCTCTGCTTCCTCTTTCTTGTCCCTCTGGCAACTGGACTTTATTCTTTTGTTGGCATCTCTGGACAACCATTCTGACATGATGCAGCGCTGGTGAGAAGGCTGCTGTCCTGCGCCTAACTTTAAAGTAGCGCTTTCACATTTGGAGTTGAGCCTACGTATAGAATATGATTCCCATAATAAATCGTTCGGCTGACAGATAGCAGCACTGTATCGATCAGACAGAAGCACTGCATCAATTTCAAATTTGGCACAAAAATGTCAGCAATTTATCCTAACAAAATTCGTATTATTCTGCCAAATAAACTTTCCTCCCAGTCAATTTGTTTTGGATTTGAAAAAATTGTGTAATTGATCCGCATAAAATTTAGTCAATGCATTAAGGGTTCTCTGTGTTCTAGTAGCGTTGCCAAACGTGCGGTTCTACTGCTTATGCAGATGCGGGTACTTCTGAACATCAATTCGAACACATTTGTGCCTCTTCTTGTGTGGGAATCCTTTTAGAATAGTCTTCCATTGCAAATTGTTGCATGAAAATGCATGAGTGTATTTACGTATGTGTGTAGGTATGTATGCATTTATGTATGAATGAATGTATCCATGTTTTCACGTGTATAACTGTATATAATTATGCATGTGTCGTGTTTGTGGACATGTATCTTGCTTCTTCTGTAGCGGTTTTCAAGATATCGCTGAATCCTAGCGACCGTCATAGTCAGCCTTCTCCATGTTTCCGATCTCTCGTCGCCTCTCTCAACTCCGGAATGTTCATCATCATCGTCTCGTGTATCTCCTCCATCCATCTCTTTTTTGGTCGTCCTCTTCCTCGTCTTCCCTCCCCACACGCCAGCATCATCTTCTTTTCCATGCCGTCCGCCCGCATCACATGGCCAAACTACATCACTTGTTAGTTCGAAAGATATACAGCGACAAAAAGTCTCGCTAAAAAACAAACCTGACAATGAACCAACGTGTTAGCCTTTTAATCTAATTAGTTTCGTCTCTGGCGTGACCAGTTTCGTCCTGCGAATTTTAGACGTAGCTTCTACGACAGAGTTTCAGTGTACGGAAGAGGCACGGGTTGTTGAGAAAATCAATGCGAAAACAAGCAGGATCTATAGGGATTTTGTTGCTGTAGGTAACTTTGGTACATCCCGTAAAGGTTCTTTGGCCACGTGTAAGTTGTACGTACTACTCGAGGCAAACAGGGTCCGCAAATCAACCTTTTCGTGCGGCTAAAACATATAAAGACATTTGTGCACTTGCTGTGTGCATCATTTGTTAGAGAATTTTCTCAGTCATTAAGCAACTTACAATTGAATGAATGAATGACCACAACAATTTCTGCAGCGCCGTAACACGGCACATGCCGTTACACGGCACATGCCGTTACAAGGGAGCCTTAACAAGTTCTACATTGAGTCAGAGATACGCTCTTTCGAACTAATATGTCTTGAGCCTGGACTTGAATGACTTGAATAATTATCTAAAGCTTCGTTAATAAAAGTACTGATAAATCTGAACCTATTCTAAAGACAGCATTTCAAATTGAAAACCTGATGAAAATTATTAAACTTTCCGTAACATATACCAATAACATTTTCAGAAAGTTATTATAGCCGTGCCATAATAATTTCTTGTCTCTATTCTCATCAACGTTAAGGTACAACTTTCTGCATGCCTTACAATGAATGAGAATAAACAAAAGTTAGGTCTAGCAACAGCATAACTTGCTGTGCATTGGTAAGAGTTACTTTGCATAGATTATAGAATGATATGTCAATAGCTTTAGGCCTACATCCTTATAGTAGGCAATACTCAAAAACATACACAGATGCGCACTCAAACAAACTTATGCACACCTAATTAAATAAATCAACATTCTGCTATTGTTGTAGAGGCTCTGCAGATTTAAGAAATTCTTCTGTAAGAAATCTGCCTTTGCTTTTTATAATAAATTATATCATCGTTGTAAAATAATCTGAAATAAGCAAATAACTTACGGAGCACAGTGAGCCAAGCAGTTCCTTTGAAAGATCTGCGTGCAATCAGAATTTGACAACAGTATGGTGCGTCGTCGTTAAATTCAAGATTTTTGATAGTCAAAGTACATCCCTGAGTGGAATTCTCCACAGTGTATTTTTCTCTGCGATAATACCGTTGTATTCACTGAAAATAGTCAATGGAGTTCCCTCTGTGTATTTGTACCACTCCATTCCGACACAGTCTCTGGAAGGAGAAATGCAGGTGAAGGTAGCATCTGAGCCAACAGAATTCCACGAGCTACTTGGTCCCTTCAGCGGGAATTCTTCTTTTGTAGCATCTAAACGGATATATAGGGAAATTCTGACTTACTCGTTATAGTGCAAAGTTCGGTCTAATTCTACTCAACAAGTGAAGAAACACACAGAAAAAGACACACCAGAAGAGTGACAGAGTGCAAGACAGTCATTAAGGCAAACTCCTGAGCTTGGGGCAACCTTAGTAAGAAGAGCGATATCAAAGATCAGTTGTAGTGTATAATTGTACTGTTACAATCATCGGTTCTGTTGGGATTTGCGAGAAGAGTACTGTTCGTCAGAATTACCAGTGTTTCCACGACTGTGTTGTTATACGGATTGTCGCTAATAATCTTTCGACATCTAGTCAAACCTAATTGAGTTTCTTTACATAAATGCAGTCTTATAGGCCTATTTATGGAATAGAATCTTCGTTTATTCAGTTAAGCCAGTTTTCAATCTCCTGCCAGATCAGAGGAGCCGCAAAATATCGCACTAGGATTTGAACGCGGAATCTATGTATGGTCTATTCGGATGAGCTTGTGCGACCCAAGGACCCAACAGTAGGCCTACTAAAGAACTAGGCTATCAACTCCAGCAGAATTTCGATACCTGATGAATCAGTCATTGCAAACAACCAGACTACAATCAAGACGTAACCAGACACTTTTCCCAGCGCCATCTTCCGAACTGTGGTTTCAGCTGCAAGTTCAAATACAGCCACATTCCTTAACAATTTACACTGGCGATTAACCTATCTAGTATTAGACTTCAGCAGTAAATATGTTGAATACGAATCTTTCGTCATTATGAGCTTGTGCGACCCCAACCCCACAGTACTAAAGAATGGCTATCGTTGACTACAGAATTTCGATACCTGTTGAATCAGTCTTCAGTAGTAGTAGTAGTAGTAGTAGCGCCATCTTCCGTAGTAGTAGTAGTAGTAGTAGTAGTAGTAGTAGTAGTAGTAGTAGTAGTAGTAGTAGTAGTAGTAGTAGTCAGTAGTAGTAGTAGTAGTAGTAGTAGTAGTAGTAGTAGTTAGTAGTAGTAGTAGTAGTAGTAGTAGTAGTAGTAGTAGTAGTAGCAGCAGCAGCAGCAGCAGCAGCAGCAGCCGCAGCAGCAGCAGCAGCAGCAGTAGTTGTAATAGCAGTAGCAGTATAGTAGTAGTAGTAGTAGTAGTAATAGCAGTAGCAGTAGTAGTCGTGGTATTAATGGTGATGATGATGATGACGATGATGATGATGACGATGATCATGATCATGATGACGATGACGATGATTACGACGTTGATGATAATGACGATTTTTATTGTTTTTATTATTTTTAATAACAATAACCTCTCAGATATTCTAACCCGTGTGTTTCAAAGTGAAATCTTCCGTGCTATTTCTGCTGACTCTACTAAGTCGGGATATGCCCGTCTTCCTTTGCACTTCGATGGGTTTACTGTGATGAGAAACTGGCGCTTATAATATTATAAGAGAATTCAAAAGGCTTGTCATTGATTGGACTGCCAGAACATTTCTACGTACTTGTGCTCGAGTCGAAAACACTTGCCGTATACAAACCATTCATCAACGTGTCTTTCAAGGTAAACAAGTTAAAATATATTTTCCGAAGGAACGTGTATTTGCCGAGATCAGCTGCAGCTGCAGTACGGGACTTGTATTATATTACCATAAAGCGATGTTAGACGAGGCAACTGAATCGCTTATTGAAATCTTGTTTTGACTTTTCGGTACAAACAATAGCACGCCTGCGCAATCGGGTCGTTTTCTCGCGCTCACGGCCCGTTTGCATATCGTTTAGTCATAATATAACTTGAGTTTGATTTTCTTAATACCATGGTTGAGACAGAAATAATTATATTTTACTTTAGAGTAGCGCTTTAAAATTTCGAGTTGAGCCTACGTATTGAAAACGACTAAGATTGTTTAATCCCATAATAAATCGTTCGGCTGACAGACAAGCACTGCATCAATTTCATATTTGGCACAAAACTCTCAGCAATTTATCCTAAAAAATTCGTATTATTCTGCCAAATAAACTTTTCTCCCAGTAATTTTGTTTTGGATTTGAAGTACAGTGTAATTGATCCGCATAAAATTTAGTCAATGCATTAAGGGTTCTCTGTGTTCTAGTAGCGTTGCCAAACGTGCGGCTCTACTGCTCATACATATACGGGTACTTCTGAACATCAATTCGAACACATTTGTGCCTCTTCTTGTCTGGGGATCCTTTTAGAACAGTCTTCCATTGCAACTTGTTGTATGAAAATGTATGAATGTATTTACGTATATGTGTAGGTATGTATGCATTTATGTATGAATCAATGTATCCATGTTTTCACGTGTATAACTGTATATAATTATGCATGTGTCGTGTTTGTGGACATGTAGTCTGCTACTTGTGCAGCGCTTTCCAAGATATAGCGACGAAAAGTCTCGCTATAAAAAACAAACCTGACAATGAACCACGTGTTAGCCTTTTAATTTAATCTAATTAGTTTCGTCTATGGCGTGATCAGTTTCGTCCTGCGAATTTTAGACGTAGCTTCTACGACAGAGTTTCAGAAAACAAGCAGGATCTATAGGGATTTTGTTGCTGTAGGTAACTTTGGTACATCCCGTAAAGGTTCTTTGGCCACGTGTAAGTTGTACGTACTACTCGAGGCAAACAGGGTCCGCAAATCAACCTTTTCGTGCGGCTAAAACATATAAAGACATTTGTGCACTTGCTGTGTGCATCATTTGTTAGAGAATTTTCTCAGTCATTAAGCAACTTACAATTGAATGAATAAATGACTACGACAATTTCTGCAGCGCCGTAACACGGCACATGCCGTTACAAGAACGCTTTAACAAGTTCAACACTGAGTCAGAGATACGCTTTTTCGAAGTAATAATATTATGTCTTGAGCTTTGACTTGAATGACTAGAATTATCTAAAACTTCGCTAACTAAAGTACTGATAAACCTGAACCTATTCTAAAGTCAGCATTTCAAACCGAAAAGCTGAAGATGCCCAAAATTATAAAACTTTCCGTAACATAATATTATGCCAATAACATAATCAGTTATTATAGCCGTGCCATAATAATTTCTTGTCTCTCTCTATTTCGTCAACGTTAAGGTACAACTTTCTGCATGCCCTGCAATGTTAGGGAGGCTGAATGAGAAAAAAGCAAAATTGAGGTCTAGCAGCAGCATAAATTTCTGCGCATTGGTAAGAGTAAAGTTGCACAGATTATATAGGCTATGTCAATAGCTTTAGGCTAACATCCTGATAGTAGGCTACTCAAAAACATACAAACATGCACACTTATGCAAACGTATGCACACCTAATTAAATAAATCAACATTCTACTATAATTAATAATAAGTTAATAATAATAATAACAGTGAAAATTTATATGGCGCCGTAACACAGCCATGCCGTTACAAGGGCGCCTTGTAAAATTGTTGTAGAGGTTCTGCAGATTTAAGAAATTCTTCTGTACGAAATCTGCCTTTGCCTTTTTATATATCATCATTACCTTAGACCTTAGTCCTTCCAAGCGCTTGCAGCGCATCGGGCGACACAGTTCCTCTATCCCACACTGTCCTTCGCATTCCCTTCGGCCTCCTCCCACGCCATATATAGGCCCTATCATCGCTGTAAAATAATCTGAAATAAGCCAATGACTTACGGAGCACAGTGAGCTGAGCAGTTCCTTCGAAAGATCTGCGTCCAATCAGAATTTGACAATAGTAGGGTGCGTCGTCGTTAAATTCAACATTTTTGATAGTCAGAGTACATCCCTGAGTGGAATTCTCCACAGTGTATTTTTCTCTGCGATAAATACCCTTGTATTCACTGAAAATAGTCGATGGTGTTCCGTGTGCGTATTTGTACCACTCCATTCCGACACAGTCTCTCGATGGAGAAAGGCAGGTGAAGATAGCATCTGAACCAACAGAATCCCACGAGCTTCTTGGTCCCTTCAGCGGGTATTCTTCTTTTGTAGCATCTAAACGGATAATATAGGGAAATTCTGTCTGTCTTAATGTAATAGTGCAAAGTTTGGTCTAATTTTACTCAACAAGTGAAGAAAACAAACAGAAAAAGACACACCCGATGAGTGACAGAGTATAAGACAATCATTAAGACAGGCAGAAACACAGAAAGAAGATGAATTGATTAAATTGGGGCGCGGTGGTATAGGGGGTATGTTCGGTGCCTTGCAGCTGGAGGGTTGCGGGTTCGAATCCACCTCAAAGCCGCCGCGTAGGGACCCTGGGCAAGTCCTTCACTCGCAATTGCTCATGCGCTTCGGCGTGAAAATCCGATTCAGCGTCCGCGTAGTAGTCGGGAGCGCCTCTGAATGGGAAATCTGGTAGGGGCGCTATAACAAGTGTTCAAATACAATACAATGCAAAACAAAATGAATCTTTCCCAGTCTTCTCAAGTGTCTTCTTTTTCGTCGTGATCCTTCTCTTCCTCCACGTCTTCTTCCTCCACGTCTTCCTCCTCCTTCTTATTCTTCCTCTTCCTCTTCTTTTTCTTCTTCTTCCTCCTCCTCTTTCTCCTCCTCCTCCCCGTCCTCTTCATGTTCTTCTTCTTCTGCTTTTACTTCCTCTTCCTCTTTCTCTGGATTCTGTTTCGAATTGCCGGAACAGCATTAGTTATCGGTTCAATTCAATTTCAATTTCAATTTTTCAATTTATTTGTCACAACACAACGGTACAGTTATTCACATAATGAGATACACAAAGTGTTGGCTTAACATAAGAATCATTCTGGAAGGGGAAAAAAGCTCAACTGAGCTTATCGAGTCCACCTTACAATGTAGTTCAAGGATAGCAATTAATTAACCATCAAGAAGTGAGATTTATTCTAACTATGACATGTATCGAGTGATTAGTAACTTCTGTTGGAATTTGCGAGAAGAGTAGCCTACTGTTCGTCTGAGTTACCAGTATTTCTTCGATTGCGCTGTAATACGGATATTCTCTAATAATCTTACGACATAATAGTCAAACCCAATTGAGTTTGTTTAAATAAATGCAGTCACATAGAATAGAATCTTCGTTTATTCAGTGAAACCAGTTTGTCAGTCTCCTGCTAGATCAGAGGAGCCGGACATATAGAACTAGGATTTGAACGCGGTATCTATGTATGGGCTATCCGGATGAGCTTGTGCGACCCCAGGACCCAACAGTACTAAAGAACTTGGCTATCCAATAGGGTGGTTGCATCTCTAATGGAAACTTTTCAACGTCACTTGTTTACTTTCGCCAACCCGGCATTCCGTGCCAATTGGTTTAAAAGCAATGTAACCCAAAAATTATCAAGATCGATCAATATCTAGGACTCGCGCAACGTCTTTGAAATTTTGATTTTTGCAAATAATTTTCGTCATTTCGAGTATAAGTATTTGATTCGCATTTTTGGACCTATGTTTAGGCCTAGTTTTCAACAGAAAGGCTGGATGATTTTACTTAAACATAACTAAAAAATAATTTCTACAATGTTTATGTTCTCGTTGATTGTTTATTATTTATTTTTATTGGCATTTTAGTGGTATTTGATCCGTGAGCTCCTGAGATCGATAACCACAAATCCATCCAAGCAAGCACACGATGTTAGGTCTAACTTAAATCTTTAATGCACGATAGTAGGCCTGCACACTAAGCACATAGTGTCACATATAATACGTAATATATAATACTATTATAGTATATTATACATTATACAATAATATATTATACAAGCACAAAGTTTCCATATAAAAAGTTTGTGTTCTGAACTAAATCTCCTTTTAGTTCCAGTTGTAACTATGGACCTACTGCTCTTCCTTCCTCTTGCATCAACTATTTAACATGTGCTTTATTTTCTCCATTACAACCAGCTGTATTCTTAATTGGTAATTGTAATCGACAGCACTTTACATAATAGGGAGACCAGGGCAAGACATTTTTATAACACATTTTATATTTTCAAACATAGATAACATAATGCCACAATTTTTCATATTATGTATGTTGGAAACTCATAAAGCTAACAGAAATACCTTGAAAATTGACTTTAAATATGTGATAAAATATTTTGCAAAATACGCCAAGACACAAAGTGAAAATGCCACTCTTACCCCTACACCTTGGGTAATAGTAGCATAATTATAGTCTACTGCTGCTCATACCCAAGTGCTTGGACAAGTTTGACATGAAGGCAGTGCTAATGGTAATTGAGCTATCTGAATTATTTGTTTCACATTTAACAACAGTAACGAGAAAATGAATTAAAACTGTCATTTGTAATCTTACATAAGAAAAATTGATAATTAACGACAGTAATTACAGTAAAAATTGCTTGTCGCCGGGCTCAATAGAGCGCAGCTTTCATGGCACCAGTACTTGCATGTTAAGCATTGAATCCACGTTTCTTCATGTTGGTCGCTGTAAACTGTAAAGCTGTCTGCAGTAAGAACAGCGGAGGCTGGTGTCACTCTCCACTTTATGACACTCTGCTGTTGCTGGTTCTGTTTCTTCTGCTTGTGGTTCCTCTGCTTTCTGTTTCTGCTGTTGCTGGTTCTACTTCTGATTTTTCTGCCTTTGGTTTTTCTGCTTCTAGGTCTTCTGCTGCTGGTTCTGCTTCTGGTTCTTCCACTCCTAGAGCATCTGCTTCCGGCTCGTTTGCTTTTTTGCATCCAAAGCAACTCGTTCTCGGCACCGACAATTAAACGAGCGATCAAGGCCCAATTGACATTGACTAAGTACCTCAGTAGCAATAATAATAACTGTAATAAATTATTTTAATCACTAATCAGTGTAATCACTAGTAATCAGGCATACAATAATGTCGTTGTGTTGTAATCTGGACCTACTACAAGTGTTTGAATTTATTCCTGGTTTATGTTTTCATTGTTGAATACAACTATTATGCTTACTGTTCGAGTTTTCGCTTATTGATATATATGGTAAAACGTTGATGGTGTTGTGCGAGTCCTAAATATTAATATTTTTCACACAACTTTTTGTGTGATGTTTCTGGATGGAATGGAACCAAATGGCACCTTGGCGAACAGTAGATTCACACTTTTAGTTTTAAGAACCACCCTACTATCCAATCGAAACAGAATTTCGATACCTGATGAATCAGTCATTGCAAACAACCAGACTGCCATCAATACGAAACCAGACACTTTTTCCAGCGCCATCTTCCGAACTGCAAGTTGAAATACAGACACATTCCTTAAAATTGTGTACTTGCAATAAACTAAATAGTATTTAGATTTCAGCCGTAATCTTTTGTCGCTGGTAGACGTGGTAGTGACAGCTGTTTCTAGTAATAATTATTAGTTAACTATGGCACCGACTTCAATAGTAGTAGTGGTAGTGGTAGTAGTAGTAGCAGCAGCAGCAGCAGCAGCAGCAGCAGTAGTAATGACGACGACGACGATGACGACGAGGACGACGACGACGAGGACGACGACGACGACGACGACGACGACGACGACGACGACGACGACGATGATGATGACGATGATGATCATTCATTCTTTCATTCAAAAATTTATATTGCGCCCCTTCAAGATAATTACCCAGAAGCGCTATGATGATGATGATGATGACGATGATGATCATGATCATGATCATGATGATGACGACGGTTATGATGACGATTTTTATTGCTTTTATTATTATTAATAACAATAACATCTCAGATGGTCTAACCCGTGTGTTTCAAAGTGAAATCTTCCGTGCCTTTTCTGCTGACTCTCCTAAGTCGATTGGTTTACTGTTATTAGAATCTGACGCTTATAATAATAAGAGTATTCACGGTGCTCGTGATTGATTGGACTGCGAGAGAGTTTCTGCGTCCTTATACTTGATTCGAAAACGCCTGCTGTATACAAACCATTCATCAACGTGTCTTTCAAGGTAAACAAGTTATAAATGCATTTCCGAAAAAACGTGTATTTGCCTTAAGAGATCAGCTGCAGTAGGCCTACGTCGTGTATTATATTTCCATAAAGCGATGTCAGACGAGGTAAATTAATCGGTTATTGAAGTCTTGTTTTGACCTTTCGGTACAAAACGATGGAACACCTGCGCAACAGGATTGTTTCCTCGCGCTCACAGACCTTTTGCATATCGTTTAGTCATAATACAACTTGAGCTTTATTTCTTAATGCCATGGTTGCGAAAGAAATAATTATATTGGTAGATATAGTGGCGCTAGTTAAACTGGCCCCAGTGACGGGCCTTTTGTTTGACGCCGAAATATTTCTAAGATTTGCATTTATATTCGGCTGTGATTGCTTAATGTTCTCTTTTCTCTATGGTAATTCATTCAGTCATTCGGAAATTTATTTAGCGTCCCTACGCGGAAACTGCTCAGTTGCGCTACAGACTCCAACGTGTCAGCTATTATAGCATTGTTGTTTCGAATTCCACTAAGATGTCTGTATTTAACTTAAAATACACTGTACTGTAATTTAGTTTACAGTACCGTATCTAAACATGTATAGGACATGTTCGCCACGGATTAGTTTATTCTTGAAATGTCCCTTTATGTTTGTCAGATTACATTTAATTACTAATTACATTACATTACATTTACCATTACAGTTAGAGTTACAACTATTACACTTACAATATGGATGACTTATTATCATTCTGTCCTGATTCTGGCTTTTATAAGGGAGGCATCTAATCGTATTCGTAAACTCCATACGTCTCTAAATCGCTACTCTTAGGCTACGCGCAGGGCACCAGCTTATTCACGAGCGCTACGTCGAGTCAGAGGGGTTGTCCTTAGATATCAAGTGAATATCCAGATCCGGTTCCATAATGATGTATGTGTTGTGTTTGTGAACATGTATCGTGCTACTTCTGTAGCCCTTTTGAAGAAAAACCAACAAAAGTCTCACTAAAAATACATCTGCAATGTGCCAACGTTTAGCCTTTTAATTTCGTTAGTTTCGTCTATGACGGTGTCGTGATAAGTTTCGTCCTGCGAATTTTAGACGCAGTGTCTACCACAGAGTTTCAGTGTTTTATTTATTTATTTATTTATTTCGTTAGAAAACAAATAGCAGTACAAATCATGACAGAACAATCAGTGCGCAACAGGAAGCCAGGGAAAGCTAAAAGCTTATACCACCTTGGCCCCTAAGTACGTGGTTCACATTTCGGTCAACGTTTAGGTGTCATAAATATCTAGACAAGTTATGCTGTTGACAGGCAGCTGAGTCCAAACAATTTTAGTAGTATACATTAGACATTATACATTGGTCAAATGATTAGCAAGTTCATGAAGCACATAAGTCGGAACCAAAGTAAAGTAAACCGAAGAGGCACGGGGTGTCGAGAAATTAATGCGAAAACAGGCAGGATCGAAAGTGATTTTGTTGTTGTTGGTAACTTTCGTACATACGGCTAAGGTTCTTTGGTCCACAGGTAAGTTGTACGTACGACACGCGATAAACAGCGTGCGGCAAATCAATCGTTTCATGCGGCTAAAACGTATAAAGTCATTTGTACATTTGCTGTGTGCATCATTTGAAACCAGTGCAAAAGAAGTTTCTTATTCATTAAGCAACTTACAGTTGAATGAATCAATGACTACGACAATTTCTGCAGCGCCGTAACACGGCACATGCCGTAACAAGAGCGCTTTAACCAGTTCAACAGTAAGTCAGAGATACGCTTTTTCGAAGTAATAATATGTCTTGAGCATGGATTTGAATGACTTGAATTATCTAAAGCATCGTTAACTAAAGTACTGATAAACCTGAACGTATTCTAAAACCAGCTTTTCAAATTGAAAAGCTGAAGATGACCAAAATTATGAAACTTTCCGTAATGTAGGCCTATACCAATAACATTTTCAGAAAGTTATTATAATCGTGCCATAATAATTTCTTGTCGCTCTCTATTCTCATCAACGTTAAGGTAGGCCCTACAACTTTCTGCATGCCTTGCAATGCTAAGCAGGCTGAATGAGAAAAAAAACAAAATTTAGGTCTAGCGGCAGCATAAATTGCTGCGCATTGGTAAGAGTAACTTGGTAAAGATTATGTCAATAGCTTTAGGCCTACATACTGATAGTACTCAAAAACATATACACATGCGCACTCATGCAAACGTATGCACACGTAATTAAATAAATCAACATTCTACAGTATCTATTGTCATAGGGGCTTTGAAGATTTAAGAAATTCTTCTGTAAGAAATCTGTTTGCTATTTTACATAATTATAATCGCTGTAAAATGATCTGAAATAAGTAAATATATATACTAAATAACTTACGGAGCACATTGAGATGAGCCATTCCTTCGAAAGATCTGAGTTCAATCAGATCAATTATTTGACAATAGTAGAATCCATCGTCTTTAAATTCAACTTTTTTGACAGTTAGCTGACATCCCTGAGTGGAATTCTCTACAGTGTATTTATCTCTGCGATAAATACCCTTGAATTCACTGTAAATAGTCCAGCTTCGTTCCATGCATGTAGCTGTACCACTCCATTCCAAAACAGTGTCCGGATGGAGAAACGCAGGTGAAGGTAGCGTCTGAACCAACAGCGGTGTTAGAGTCTAATGGGCCCGTCAGTGGATTTTCTTCTTTTGTAGCATCTAATCGGATTATAGGGAAATTCTGACTTAATCATAATAGTGCAAAGTTCGATCTAATTCTACTCAACAAGTGAAGAAAACAAACAGAGAAAGACAAATTGATAGAGTGACAGAGAGAAAGACAATCAATGAGACAGACAGACAGATGATGAATTGATGTATTTAATATTTGCCAGTCTTCCTACGTGTTCTCTTTCATCCTCTTCCTCCTGATGATCTTTCTCTTTCTCTTCCTTCTCCTTCCTCTTCCTATTTCTTTTGCTCATTTTCTTCCCCTTTCCCTTCCCTTCCTCTTCCTCCTCATCCTTCCTCTTTTACAGTCTCATACCCTCAAAAACCTCTTTCGCCTTCCTCCTGCAAACTTCCTTAACATGCAAGAAGGGAGAAATGCAAAGTCTACAATTTTTTGGCCAAACAGTGTCGGGATCAACTTATTCATACCAGTTTAATCAAATCCTGTCGGCGTTATATTAGGTAATTATTAACGACTAACAACTTTATATAGCCCCGGTATCATAAGTTATCAACGGATAATAATAATAATAATAATAATAATAATAATAATAATAATAATAATAATAATAATAATAATAATAATAATAATAATAATAATAATAATAATAACAATAACAATAACAATAATAATAATAATAATAATAATAATAATAATAATAATAATAATAATAATAACAGTGACAATTTAAGATGGCGCCGTAACACAGTCATGCCGTTACAAGGGCGCCTCACATTCAACTAACTGCAGGGTAGCGATGTCCAGACAACGGATTTCACACTAAAATGCAAACCGTAGTCAAGCCAAAATCCACCTACTCAGACCGCCAAGATATAGAGGCAGCCTACGACTTAATATATATATATATATAAGCAATTTAAAAAAGATAAGATCTTAAGCTGAAAATGAAATGACACAAACGCCTGAACAGAACGATAAGGAAGGCTAGAGGGGTGAAAAACAAAATTCAGGACTTGTAAAATTATTTCTAAATAGCCTTAAAACAATTACGATTAGATCAAGGTTCTCATCTGGTGAAAGTTCTGGACCAACATACAGGATGCAAGTGATTAACATTTGTAAATAATGGAAACAACTAAAACTTGGTGGTGATCAGACTTACTCAACGTTTGGCTAGTCACAATGTACCAGCGCAACGCATTTCACAAAAAGACTGGCTGAAGCTGACATCACATGCTGATAGTTGCAACAGAAAAGTTCCAAAATCCAGGTCTAGCACCCGCTCACTCACTAGATCACACCATCACTCACTCGCTCGCTCGCTTGTTCCGTGGTTCACACGCTCACTCACCAACACGCACATTTACTCACTCACTCATAGATATTAAAATATTACTATTCAATGCATAGAATTAAAGAACTTGGATATCAAATCGAACGGAATCTCGATACCTGCTGCTGCTGCTGCCATCGCAAACAACCAGCCTGCAATCAAAATGCAACCCGACACTTTTCCCAGCATCATCTTCCGAACTGTGGTTTCAGCTGTAAGTGCAAAAACCTCCACGTTCATTAAAAACGTCCACTGGCAAAACCTACTGAGTATTATAGATATCAGCAGTAATATTTAGAATTAGAATCTTTAGTCATTGGTTGTGACAACTATTCCTTGGAATATCACTGACAACTGATAACGTTCACTTCAATAATAGTAGTACTACTACTAGTACTAGTAGTAGTAGTAGTAGTAGTAGTAGTAGTAGTAGTAGTAGTAGTAGTAGTAGTAGTAGTAGTAGTAGTAGTAGTAGTAGTAGTAGTAGTAGTAGTAGTAGTAGTAGTAGTAGTAGTAGTAGTAGTAGTAGCAGTAGCAGTAGCAGTAGCAGTAGCAGTAGCAGTAGCAGTAGCAGTAGCAGTAGCAGTAGCAGTAACAGCAGCAGTAGCAGTAGTAGTGCTATTATTATTAATAACAATAATCTAACAGGCGTCTTTCAAAGCGAAGTCTAGCGTGCAGTTTCTGCTGATTCTCCTATTATTAGGAAATATCCGTCTTTCAGATGTACGTCGATCGGTTTACTTGCGATGGGAAACTCACTCGTATGTAAGGGAATTCACAGGGCTCCTGATTGATTGGACCGCCTGAGAATCTCTACGTTCTTGTGCTTTAGTCGAAACACCTGCCGAAATATCTGTTCTCGTGTCTATCAAGGTAAACACGCTGTAAATATGGTTTCTGAAGAACCGTGTGTTTGACATAACAGATAAGCTAGAGTACTTGACGTATACATTATTATGAAGCGACGTCTGATGAGCTACAGTGTACGTGACGTATATGTTGCTATGAAGCGATCTCAGATAAGGCAGCGTAATCGTTTATTGAAGTCTTATTTTTACCTTGTTTCAGTACAAAACAATAGAACCCCTGCACAACTGGGTCGTTTTTCTCGCGCTTACAAACTTTTTGCATATCGCTTAGTCATAGCACAACTTGAGCTTTATTTCTGAATACCATGGTTGTGAAATAAATAATTATATTAGTATATATAGTGACGCTAGTTTAACTGGTCCCAGTGACGGGCCTTTTGTTTGACGCTGAGAAATTTCTAAGATTTACATTTACATTCACCTATGATTGTTTAATGTTCTCTTTTCTCTAGCGTAAATCATTCATTGGTTCGGAAATTTATATAGCGCCCCTACAAGGAAACTCCTCAGTTGCGCTCCAGATTCTAACGCGCCTGTTAGCGTTGTTGTTTCTACTAAGATGAGTGTATTTAACTGTAAAAGACACTGTACTGTATTTTAATTCACAGTACTGTTTTTAAAACATATATGGGACATATATTCGCCACGGATTAGTTTATTCTTGAAATGTCGCTTTATAAATGCCAGATTACATTTACAATTACAGTTAAGCTTACAGTTAGTTATAACTACAATAACAGTTACAACATGGATAACTTATTATCATTCTGCCCTGTAGCTATCTGGCTCGTTATCGTAACTTCCACGTTGCGAAATCACTCATCTAAGGCTAAGCGCAGGGCAACAACTTATTCACGAGCGCTACGTCGTGTCCGAGGGGTTGTCCTTATATATCAGGTGAAGTTCCTGGTACGGTTGCCAGAGAGACCAGAGGCAGGGGAACTGCTAAAGGCGAGGATCGCTGACGACGAGAAGCTCGTAAGCCTCTAAGACATACATACCCAAGGTTCGTCTATCTCCTCTTCAGTCTGTACTGAATGCTGCTGCCAGACTAAGTCTTATAGCTCGCCTCCCTCGATTCTCTCACATCTCTACATTTATGGCTGAACAACTTCATTGGCTTCCTCTCTCTGTGCGCATCCAATTCAAAGTTCTCATTCTCATGCTCAAATCTCAACTGGGTCTTGCTCCAAAATATCTTTGTCACCAAATTCTCCGCCCCTCTCTCCCACGTCAAAGCGTCCTCTCAGATCCTCTGACCGGCTTGACCTTTTTGTTCCCGTGTTAGGACCACAATGGCTCAATCCAGATCCTTTGTGTGCATAGGTCCCTCTCTATGAAATCGACTTCCTCCTTCTCTACGCTCTACAATCCTCTCTAGTAGCATCTCTACCTCTTTCTCTCACCTTCCTCTTTCCTCGGAGTACCTCGCACTGGGAGCGCTTCTGAAAGGCTTATGCTATGAGAAGCGCTTTATAAATGATCAAATACATTACAATACAATGTAGGTCGATAGAACCTTCATTCACTTCTTGAAACTAAAATTTTCCAGCCGTTGCCTTTTATTGTCCTATTGTAGATTCTGTCCTCATACGGGAATGCGAAAGTTGAATTAATCTCTGAGCTATTCGAAAGCAAAATTTGTAATGCTTTTCACCCGAGCTCGAGCAATTTTTGCATCGTCAATATTTTCTGTGTGTGATTGCTAGTAATGAAATTGTTTCTTTCAACTTACCTCTACTGGTATCCAAACAAAATCACCTAATAAGTTTCTGCGTTTGAGAAATGGTTACAGGTGTAACAAGAAACGCAGGTATGGCGATCGAAGTGCAAGTCATACTACGCAGGTGCGTTCCAAGTCAGGATTAAAGTCGTATATTTACATCCATCAAAATATTCAGTTCATCGCAACGATATACCTTTATCGTGTATGAATATATTACATTGTATGCTTGTATGCATTGTACGTATGTATGCGGTCATATTATGTATGAAGGAATGCAAATATGAATGAATGTGTTTATGAATGAATGTATGTATGAATGCATGTGTGTATGCATGTATGTATGTATTAATGTTAGTATTTACGTATGTTGTTGGGAGTGGCCTTCAGCCATCCCGCCATTCCGCCATCGTCATCCTCACATGTGCACTTACTAACCTTAAGTTAAGGCGCACCTCGTTTAAGCTAAATGTAGGAAAGTCTCGTTCTTCTGTCAAAGGGGGGAACCGGATTTAGTTAAGTACATGTAGGAGGTTAGTCGTGCACCGCTGTGTATGTCACGCTTGTATTTTTTAAGGCGCCATTGTAACGGCATGGCCGTGTTACGGCGCCATAGAAATTGTCGTAATTATTATTATTATTATTATTGTGAACCCTTTGTGGTCTTTGTGGGCGCTGTACATAGAAACTTCGAAAGTATACGAAATTACGAATACGATTACATGGAAGACGAATAAGACGAGAGGAGGGAGAGAAGAGAATAACAGGATTTAGTTAAGTACATGTAGGAGGTTAGTCGTGCACCGCAGCACCGCTGTGTATGTCACGCTTGTATTTTTGCAGGCGTAATTATTATTATTATTATTATTGTGAACCCTTTGTGGTCTTTGTCGGAGAGTGCACCCTGAGTGGTCACTACTCGTATGCTTAGTACCGGTTCTCACAGTTTGTTCTTCCTTTGTGAAGTTTGTGCTGACGTCTTCTTGGAGAGTCTGCCTTGTCGGTGTTTTGTCCTGGATGTGTGAGTATTACTACATAGTATTAATTAAGTATTAATAACAAAGTGTTAATACATAGTGTAAAACCGGTTCCCCCCTCCCCTTTGACAGAAGAACCCTGCTATTTATAGTCATGTTTTACATAGTGTAAATATACCATTTTATTCAATATTGCGAAAAGTCTTCATTTTTCTTGTCATTTCTCACATCAATCTAACTCATATTTTACCTCTAGATAAACAAGCTAGCAATGTATATACATGTATATATTATGTATGTACGCATTTGTGTATGTGTGTTATTATGTTGGTCCTATGTACAGAGGCGGATTAAGGCATGTTCAACATGTTCGGCCGAACAGGGGCCCCCACACTTGAGGGGCCCCCACACATCCAAAAGAATTTTTTTCAATAGTTTATAATTATTGTTATTTGTTAACTCTAATAGTAAAAATGAGCAAAACACTCAGAATAAATTATTCCAAACTGCTCATTTTAATATACACAAAAACACAATAAATTTTGCACATGTGTGGGCCCCTATTAAAGTTTCCATTATCAGGCAGATTCATCTAAAAATCAGTCGAAAATGAAATGATTCAGTTTACTGGCCTAGCAGTCGTTCGCTCATGAACAAACAAATGAAACATCACAGTTAGGCTACCGGCTAATCACAAAAAGAGACTCAAGGACACCTTTCCAAATCTTGAGATATAGCACTGCGAATATATGTTGTTCCGATGGTGACAAACTGCAGCAGTGAACGTTCGTTTTCAAAACTCAAATTGATTAAAAACACACTGAGAGCGCCAATGTCTGAAGACAGACTCTTTAGTTTGACATTGTTGAGCATCGAAAGTGACATACAATATAGAACTATTATACATAAAAATTCAGAAGTGCACATTGAAGCCGGGCAACCATTAGGAGCCGTAGGTAGACTGGAAGAGGCAAGTTTTCACTTTTCAGTTTAGAGCGAGCATGAGGAGGTAGAGAGTTCCAGATGGAGGGACCGGCAACTGTGACAAGACAAGACGTGTACCAGGAACAACATGGGCCTACTTTCCAAGAGATGATTATCGAAGAAAGGAGGGGGCCTTTAACAGAGTTGCAAGGTGTGACCATGGAACAGAAGTAGGAAGGCAGATGATGTGCGCGTGCTCTGTGCACGAGGAGTGCCAGCTTGATGCGGACACAGACAGGAAGCCAGTGTAGAGAACGAAAAGCAGGTGTGATACGGTCTCGGTAAGAGAGTCCAAGTCACAGTCTTGTAACCTGATACAGTATTCTATTTAGAGGAAGCAGTGTACATTTAGGGAGAACACAGAGTGCCGAGTTGCAGACAATAAGGCAGTTTTTCAGTGTTCTCTGTTATGCTGAGTCAAGAGTAGCGAAGCTGTCGGATTCTCTTGAACCTGAGCTACACTTTGACGACATAGCCTAATTGATGAATTTGCAAGCCAAAAGGTTTGCAAAGTAGGTCTATGTGTGCAAATTCCATGACAATTTGAGCGATATTGATTGTCATTGTCAATTCATAAATTTTTTTGTTACTCTTAACTCTGTTAGTTTTGCTACAAAATGTAAACTGCAAGCACTGTGACCAATCAGTTAAGACTATAGTGTTAGCCTAAGCCTATTAGGCCTATTTGTTCTGTATTGTGGTAAGCCTGCAATTGTAATATTCTTTTACCATGAGTCACTCTAATATTGTTAAACTGTAAAAGTTAAAGTTAAAGTCTTTAACACTAGACTGGATAATTATAAACCCTAGTGATGTTGTACAGAAAGAAGGCACAATTTAATAATAGAAAAATGTTGATTCGTTGAATATAGCATGTTTTATACCTGCTTTTGTTGTGATTCTGTGGGGCTGGGCCCCTACAGTTTTACTGAACAGGGCCACCACATTTGTTAATCCGGCCCTGCCTATGTATAAATATATATAACTATATATATGTATAAATATATATAAATATATATATGTACACCGACAAAGCAAGACTCTCCAAGAAGACGTCAGCACAAACTTCCTTTTCTGAGGGGGCCCCGATAGCGCATTGGATAACATCTGGCGAAGAGAGCGAGAGGTACCGAGTTCGACCCCGTAGATATGCAGGCTGCTGTATTGCAGGCTGTCTGTTCTGTTAGTAGTTAAGATTTAAAATTGCATAACATGTAAATGTACAGCGCAGTGCGTTTGTCAGGCGCTTAATAAAGAAAAGATTATTATTATTATTATAAGACGACTTGTGAGGCGTCTTTCAGGAACCTCGCCAGGTCGCTTGACATAGTAGTCTAACGGATCTACTGTAACAGAAGTGCTTCTTAAGTCGACTTGAAAAGAAAGTTTCTGGAGCTATTTACGATGAAAATAGTTAGTAAGTATAATGGTAGACTGCATGGACGTACAGTGTAGAAGAAACAAGGTCTACTTAGCGCTGAGCTGGTCTGTACCGTTGAATAAAATACGATGTTTAGGCCGACTCTTTGCAAAAGTATTGAAGCAGCGACTTTGAGTGTTCACTGCTGTCGTATTGCTAGGCAATCCTGGATATGGCTACCATGATCGTGCGCATGACCGACAGGACAGTTTGGTTTATGATCAATCATCCAAGCTTTTTTGACAGGTCCATGATGGTTTTATTCTTGATTACGACAACCTTTATTGGTCTCTTAGTCACATCTAGTAGTAATACACGCTCGTCGTTAAAACGTTAAGAGACCACATTTGAGATCTTTATAGCTGCCGTATACAAGTCCGAGTATAATAACGCTGCGGCTGTGCTAATACACTCCTTCGTCCTCACACGTCTTGATTACTGTAATGGGGTCCTCCTGGGCCTCCCTGAGTTCCGTCTTAATCAACTTCAGCTCGTTCAGAATGCAGCAGCCAGACTACTAATGATCTACCGAAATATTCACACATATCTGACTACATGCGACATGAGCTCCACTGGCTTCCAGTTGCTGATCGTGTGCAATTCAAAATTGCTACGCTGGTTTGGAAGGCTACGATTGGTACTGCTCCGAACTACATTGCTGAACTGTGCCTTCCAGTTGGCACTCAAACTGGTCGGCAGGCTCTCCGGTCTGCCTCGCGAAATGACTTGATAATACCTTCGTTTCGAACCACCACCTGTGCTCGTCGGAACTTCTCGATTGCGGCGCCACGGATCTGGAACGCTAATAATCTGTGCGTGCTGCACGCGGCTATATGGTTTTCTCCAAACTCTTAAAGACACATTTTTTCAGCTGTTTGATGGCCACGTGTTGAGCGCTTCTGAGAGACTCTTAAGTGGCGCTTTGTAAATGTTTTGTTACATTACATTACATTACATTACATTACATTACATTACATTACATTACATTTACATGTGCAGACTATATCGCCCTTAGAATTTCCAAGTATTATAAGCACACATTAATAAGCAAATTACGTCATAGTTATTTCTAACCTCTAAGAAATATAATAATTTAAAAAAAATCTAAAACAATCAAATGTTTAAGCAAAAAATCCTCTTCAAAACATAGCATTTGAAGGCTGTAAACAATGCAGGCTTTAAAACATATTATGATAAAATCTATATTGAGCTATCAATTGGAAAGACAGCGTAAGGCGATGGTACTAAACTGCTGCTCGTTGCAGCTTACAGAGAAAGAACTAAGGCCAAAAAGACTAAATCAAAAGGACTAAAGCAGTAAGATCAAAGGAAAAGGACTGAAGCAAAGGGGCCAAAGGAAATGGACCTACGCAAAAGAGGACAAAAACGGAGAGACTACACCAATCAGACTAAAGCAATAGGGAATTCATCAAAAAAGCGTAAACCAGAGACTAAAGCAGTAGGATCAAAGCAAAAGGAACTCAGCAAAAAACCAGAGCAAAATTACCAATGCAAAAGGCTGCAGCTAAACTTCCGTATATAATATCCAAACGTTTGTCAAAGAGACCATAAACATATGCCACAACTTTCGACTTCATATCTCGCTGTCTACGGAAGCATCTTCAATATTTTCAATCGGAGCAGCTTTCTTCATGTAGACAATGTTTGAAGTTTTCGGGATCGCAGCTGCTTCTACGATCGGAGTCTTGGACAACTGGACGCTTGTAGGAGAGTCAAGATAGTTGATGTGCACGCAACCGACTTCGGTATGGAAGACTTCGAAACCAAATATGGAGGCCGAAATTCTGAAGCATCCGCTGAAACTCTTTAAGTCGAATCGAACGTCGTGCAGAGAGAGGCAGATTCTTACAGGAGTTGTAGGTATGGGCACGCAGATTGTAATTGGCTTTCTGACTAAACACAAGAAAACCAAAGCAATATTAAAAAGTAACACAACCTTGTTATTGCTGTCATTTTATTATCTTACAGACGTTTAAAAAATGACTGATATTAGGCATGGATAAAGTGTTTTCTCTGAGTTCCGCAGACCGGTGTTATTCAAAATATTATCTTAACATTTTCTCACATCAGGATTTAAGGTTCAATCTTTGCACAAAACCATGAAGCTGGCAAGACACTAGTGAATAGGAATGCTGGAGAAGCACTAATATGTTTACTAATTAATAAGACTACACAGCCCTTGATGAGTGAGATGTTACTTCATTTATAAGTATCCGCAATTGAGTCCCACATTATGTGGCAACTGTAGGCTAGTCTAATGTCACACCTTAGCAACCCTCTATTACTTACCTTAATTACTTACGTACGTACACACATACTGACAGATAAACAGACTAACCGAATAAAAAAACAGTCCCCCATCCAACTCATCCACTCAAACTCCCAATCCGAACTCACTCACACACTCACTCACTCAATCCATCAATCAATCAGTAACTCATTCTCTCATTTAATCACTCAGTCAATCACTCAATCACTCACCCTGTATGCTTTTCTTAAATCATAAACGTCGAAGACTTCAGTACTTCCAAGGGAAATTATCAATGCCATGCGTTTGGATTACATCTTAATATCTCAAGACAAAACTATGTTACACAATGTATTAAAATAATTGTGGGCGATACTCGCGGAAAATAACACGTGATACTAGCCTACGGTAATGCTATGTCGTGATAAAACAAGTGTATGTGCCCAGTTTTCAGTTGTAGTAATAATAGTAGAAGTAGTAGTATTCATTGTAGTAGTAGTTATAATAGTAGTAAGTAGTAGCAGTAGAAGCAGCAGCAACAGTATAGTAGCAGCAACAGCAGTAGCAGTAGCAGTAGCAGTAGCAGGAGCAGTAGTAGATGTTTCTCAGTTCTTTAATGGTGAACGTTATTCACGGAACAACTTGCCTGAGAATTTTTGGCGGATGATAACTCTACCATCAACTTTCAATTCTAAAGTCACGGCTGCTTCATTCGGAATAAACGCTACACCTAGGCAGACTGCGTAAAAGTAAAGGAAACATGAATAATCAGGTAATATGCAAATAAATATGTGACCCAAGGGATCAAAATGAGTCGCATGTCGGAAATTTTAGAATATGAGAATTTTACGTAATCTTAAAGACCACATTTTTTGCTTTAAAATGACACCAAGAGTTTGGTTCTACCTTAATTTTTGCAACGTTACGAATGATTATGTGTTTTTGTTTTGAAATATTTTGCATTTATTTTAATATATAATCACAAAAAATAAAAGTATTCTCTGTACAAAATTCTGAAAATACACATTAAAACAACGAATTTCATCAAATGTGAGAAATCAGAAATGTAAAAAAATTTGTTTTCACCCATTTTCATTAAAATCTGAAAATAAGAAAAGTGACATTTGATCATATTTTGCTGTTTTCCTAAGAATGTAAATTGCCAACATCCGACTCATTTTGATCCCTTGGGTCACATATAGCAATATAATTGTGAAAAGTTGTTCTAATATCACAGTATGAACAGCTTTAATTGAGGAATCTGGAGTAGGAATATTGGCTGGACACAAAAATGCGTGATTTAACATGGTACACGATTCTAAATATCATGTAGGCAAGCGCAATATGTGTAAATCTCAAGGTAAGATTAGACTACTAATGCTACTATTTCTTCTACTACTACTATTACTACTACTAGTACCACCACCACCACCACCACCACCACCACCACCACCACCACCACAACTATTACTACTTCAAATTTTACTATCAACACTACTTCGACTACCACGCTCTTGTCCGTGCAGTCACCAAAACTCGCCAACATCAACACATAGCCCCAACAGCTACCAAATCAATTTAATCAAGAGCTACAAGCTGTTAGATACATACTTTTACGAAAAGGAATTCTTGGTACACTGATATCTTGACAACATTGGCACCGGAGTCCAGTACACTGACAACCACTGTTCCCTTTCCCCGCGGAATCCACTAGTTGCTGAAGCAGTTCTAAGACATCCACTGCGCTGTCCAGTTGCTTTATTTCCAAATCATGTTCTGCAAACAACAATCAGTAGCCTATATGTAGCGCCGTTTAAGAGGGCGCAATAGAAGTGTAGAACTATACAATAACAAGTGGTTATCGCAGAAAATAGGCTGAGCTTACCAAGACATATTTCTCTATTCCCTGCGTCCCAGAACGCGTGGCCGAATCCTCCCACAGGTAGACAATATTAAAGAGAAAACGTTTTAACAAGAATGATTTATAATGCTTGATTTTATATAAAACAAAGTGCGGTAATGGAATTGGACAAACAAAAAATATACTTACTTCTACATATACTGAGCTATATTTTTTCAAAACTCTGTTTGGAAACTTCCCCTTTTGGTCACAGAATTACCCCGGTTTGTGGTTGACCTAACAGACCAAAATCGTACGAAATAGGAAATCTCGATAATAAGGACATTCACAAATTAAGTCCACGAACACTTTATCTTGCCTTACTCTACAGTTTCTTGCCGTAGCTTAACTTACTTCTATGAATTTCCTTGACTAACTTACCATATCTACCTGACTTAACTTTACATTTAACCATGTTATCTTATCTATCCGTATTTTAACTTATATTGAGTTTCATTGACTTAACTTACCTTATAGCCTATATTATTGCTTAACTTAATATACTTTCCGTGCCTTAACTTAGCTTACCTTTTTGTAGCTTCCCTTCATATGATACTGGTTATCTGAGCTCACCTGTCGGGTCGTTGATGGTCATCTTTTCCACTCTGTCATAGTTGAATGCATCAGCCATTGCAACCAAACAGACTGCCATCAAAACGCAACCAGACACTTTGCCCAGCGCCATCTTCCGAACTGTGGTTTCAGCTGCTAATTCAAACAGACCAACTTGACCCTAAGATTTATCCACCGATAAATTAAACCAAAGAGTAATATCAGTAAATAATAACATAAAGAAACAAATATTTAATTATTTTCAGCTATATCAGCTCTGAGATATTACCGCCTCCTGAAGCTCAGAGAACATTTTCAGCCTATGTTATTAAGCAACTTTTAAGATCTGTTACATTGCCGTGTAACAGAGTCTTCTTGAGGTTATGAAAGCGCGTCAAGTAAGTGTTCAGATGCAACAAGAATAATAATAGCGACAATAACAGGAATAATAATTGGAATAATAATTGGAATTAAACGGAAGAAGGTCATAATCTTCGATTGTGCTTTAATTAAATTGACTGTATAATTATAAACACAATTAGGCTATAGTAAAATAGGCCTACAAGTAAAAAAATGATGACATTGATTACGATTATAATTAAATTACTCCAAAAAATTGATAGTAGTAATAACAACAATAGTAGTAGTAGCAGCAGCAGTTACTAGTAGGTGACGCAGCCGTTCTAGATGCCTATTTCTCTGTCTCAGGTTCATACCTACCTCGGATTAAAAAAAGTAATTATACTTTCTCCTGCTCTGCTTCTGCGAATGATGAGCTCAACCACTTGTTCGTCTTTGCCGACTGCAGTCCTGCCTTGATGGGCGGCACAATTTATGGAGAAAATGCAGAAAGAGAAAGAGGAAGAAGGAGAGAAAAGTCATAAACCGAAAGGACTTTCCCAGCTGATAAACTTTTTTGTTATCAGTTGAATTACAGTCACATAAACTGTTGATCGGAGTCATCTGCATGTGATGCCTTGCATTTCTCTTTAGCCCACTCAGTTTATCTTGTAAAATTCAAATTTCGAGTAATCAGCTCTTTGCGAAAAACCGTTTATTTTCCAAAAGCACTGACAAATACCCCCAACAGTCAACAAGATGATTCGTTTATTACTGTGCTCAAATCAAACGCCACTCTACACAGACCTATCGAGAGCTAGAATAAGAATTGGTTTAGTTTTACTTCTGTGCTATTCGTCGTTTGCTTGATGCTTAAACCTAACAAATCGTTGTCGCCCGGTATAAAGAAGATTATTGTGCAATAAAATACAATACAACTGTATTTTGATAAATGTCCTTCCTTCAAAAGCTTAGAAGTGCACACAACAATACGACAGAACGTCGATGGCGCTGAGCAATTGCGAATGAAGGACATTTGCTCAAGGTTCCGACAAGGTAACTGACTCGGACGAGGCTCGAACCCGTACTTGAAGTAAAGGATATCTTTCTCTTCGTTTCCCACTAAACCCCACGTAGAATTTGTCGAGCATGATTGCTCAGCTCTACCATATCATTATCTATTTCAGTTTGCGGTTTTGTCAACCTGAATTTCTATTAAACGAATAGTTGTTGATGATGATGTTGATAATGACGAACAGTCCTTGATGATGATGATGATGATGATGATGATGATGATGATGATGACGATGATGATGATGATGATGGACCTGTTGAACTTCCGGTTTTCGTCTTAACGACCATTCTTCTTCAAGTCTCACGTCTTCAGGAATTCCTACTCCAATCCATCTGATCCTCCGCCTTCCAAACTTTCTCGTCGTCAGCGAAACCTGACTTTGGCATCTGCTCTGCTTCTCTCTCAGTTCTCTCTGGCAACCGGACTCGGATTCAAAAAGGACATCGATAACTGACCAACCTCTATGATACGACGCAGCTCTCTTGAATAAGCCGGTTGGCCCCTGCGCAAAGATCCCTATATGTGTGCATCGTGTTCGTTCAATGCATTTTAGTTTTCTTACAGAGCAGTTTTGATTGACCAATAGGTCTATTAAACATTCAATAATTATGCTAATCGTAATCGTAATCGTAATCTCCAAACTTCTAAAGCGCCACTCGAAAGCCAAGCGCAGGGCAGCCAGAAAACTCTTATTCACGAGCGCTAATGTCGCTGGTGTCTAGTCAGAGGGGTTGTCCAAAAGAGTAGTCCGAGGGAGGTCCGAGTCCGGTTTCCAGAGGATCAGTCAGTTGATAGTACAGTGTATCAATGTTAATGTACTCTGAGTGTTGATCGATGTATGTATGCGTTGCAGTTACAGTTCATCGGGTATTAACGGATAAGATGATACAGCTTCTTCTGCTTGTGAATTGTCTGCTTTTATTACCATATTATTTGTAAGTTCTTTTACGCTTTACTGCACATAAGTGGTCGTTATTTTCCATGTATGTATCTATGGGCTCAATATAGCAAAGTAGCACCTGGACACAGTAAGCGTATTCTAGAGGTTTCTGAAGCGTCTAAAAAAGCGAAATCGTGGGAACTAGATTATTTAGAGGTGGTTAGATGTTTTGGCAGTAAAATTGGTTTAACATAATTAAGATATTTATTTGTTTGTTCAACGTCAAAAGCAGTTTAATGCCAGCGACAAACATTAATGCGTCAGAGACTAATACAGAACGCCCGAGATTAGCCTATGCTTCAATCTTTTTTCAACGCGTAAGTGTCCAAGATTGTGACATAAATAAAATCTATGCTATGAAACGCAAAACTAGATCACTATGAGGCATGGTAAGTATAACGATATACTCCTATCAGATAATATTATAACGTCCTTAGCAAATACATTCAACGTAAGAATTACGCTGCAGTAACATGTTAGGCATTCATAGTCAACTATCATTTACGAAAATAAGTCAATTAAGTGAATAAGTCAGATGAGTGAATAAATCACTTCAGTGAATAAGTCAACTGAGTGAATATATAACTTGAGTGAACAAGTCACTTCAGTGAATAAGTAACTTCAATGAATAAATCAATTAAATGAATAAGAAATGTTAGAGTCTTGCTGAGAAGACACCTGAACAGGTGACAACATATTTAGCGACGATTTTCGCCTTTAACTCTCATTATCTTCTTCGATGACTCGACCTTCTCCACCAAAGATTTCTTTCAAAACTTCTTCCTCCACATCAAAGGATCCATCCGAATTTTCGATGACAGACTTTTCGATAGACGCTGCTTCTACCACAGGAAACTCGGCGAACGGTAGTTGCATTGAAGAGTCGAGATAGTTAAAACGGAAACAGCCAACGTCAAAACTCTTTTTCAAGCCGAAGACAGAGACAGAAATCTTGGAACATCCGGTGAAGGACCTCCTGACCACGCGAAAGTCGTAGAACTGGAGACAGAGCCTCGCCACTTTGAACTTAAGGCAAAGAGGTGGAATCGACCTTGAGACTAAAAATCATAAAGGCAAAATTATGTTGATGCCTCATATATCATACGGAACGCCATAGACATAATTATTTATAATTAATGAGGCAACGCGAGGCAATTTAAGGCTACGTAAAAAGCGTAATGCAAAGGATAAAGCTTTTCTTAAAACATCTGCTTCACAGGAGTATTTGGGGGAAGGCTTTTTACGGGTTCAAACCGCCCCCTCCCCAAATAAATTGCCGAAAATTTGTACACTCGACTAGAAGTTTATACACACACCAATAAGGTCATACTGCCGACTAGAATTTTACACACCCAAACAGATGCTCATACACCCGACTATAAGTTCAGACACCCGACAAGAATTTTACACAACAAACAGATGTTTATACACCCGACTAGTAGTTCATACACACGACCAGCGTAACTAGAACCTCACTGTTGAATGCGTTATTTCTCATGCTAGATTCAAGCCGCGTGATATTGCTCGAAACTTATTTTATGATCGTTAAGCTTTTTACACACATACCGTAGAATGTCTTCTGGAAGACTCTGCGGCCATCCATTGTCAGAGTGGCAGTCACAGTTCCAAACTGTGGGTTATATGACAGGCCGAGACAAACTGAGTGAAATAAATCACATAAATCGTTACTCAGAAGATGAGAAAATAATACAATTCACTAGGACATAGATCAAAGGAATTTGTATCTTTAGATCGAAGATTCGATCAAGGACTATGGATCTTTCGTTCAAAGGAATATGGATCCTCCGATCCAGGAAAATTAAGGAATTTGGAAATTTGATTTAGAGAATATGGCACAGTCTATCAAGGAAATCTGGATGACTATGTAGGCCTATCAAAGGAATATAGATCATAGATTAAAGGAATATTGAAACGCTTCATCAAAGGAAAATAAACAATGCTATCGAGAGAATAATTAATGAATCTGTGAAATGAAAACAACGTTATTTGATAGACAAAGCGACATAAATGTCTCTTTCATTTGATAAAAAATGTCCTGAATTACCAATTCAGAGGTGCATGATAAATTAATTTTTTATTTACAGGAGCCCAGATACATGTACCTGCTTTTAGAAGGCTCACCAAGAAGACACCTTCTCCGTGATTGATCCGTCTACTAGGACTAACCTCATCTGGATCCACACATCCTTCTGGCCGCAGGTGATGCATACATCTGACACCAGCACTTCACCACCGTTCTCTTTCATCGAAGCTGGACTGGTAGCGCATTTGAGTAGATATTTAAGGTGCGCTATATAAATGGCGGGCTGCGCAATAGTCAAGTGGCTAGAGTGCTACAAACAGGAGGTTAGTGGTTCTAATCCCCGCCAGGGCAACAAGTTGCTTCAGGATTCCTGTTCAACCTGCGCCGCAAACCAACTCCGCTGCAGTGACTACACTAACTGTACACCGTTGGCGGGTAGATAAGACGGCGAGGGAAAGGACTGGCCAGTTACCTTAGTATGCCGATTGCCGAGGCTAAGAAAATAAAGTTGCCAACACTTCAAATCCGTACTGCCTCTCAAGTCAGTTTACAGGTCTACTGCCATTTATATAAATGGTATGAATGACGAAATCGTTGAGTACTTGCATGGTACGCGGAATTTTAGTACTTTGATGTTCACACAGCACTGGCACCAGAGACCAACGCATCTGCAGCTACCACCTTGCTCCTCCATCAAGTCGAAGAGTTGCTGCAACTGTTCGAAGTTCGCCATTGCCTCGTTCACTTGTACCGTTTCCAAATCGTTTTCTAAAAGCATCAGTCAAGATACATGTACAAAAAGACCTTCGTAAGGTTTTATTCCAAGGCGCAAAAAAAAATTTTGTAAGGTGCAGTACGTGCAATTGATATTAGAAAAAAATTAATTATCACTCTTCTTTTCTCTCTCTTCTTTCTTGTTCTTCTTTTTCTGCATACTGTTCTTCTTGTTTCTCTGTCTGACGTTCTTGTTGTTCTTGTTGTTATTGTTCTTGTTGTTCTTGTTGTTGTTCTTGTTGCTGCTATTGTTGATGTTATTGTTTCTTTTGTTATTGTTTCTTCTTTTGTTGTTCTTGTAGTTCTTGCTGTTTCTCTGATTTTTATTGTGTTGTTCTTCGTGTTTTATTTCTTTATCACCGTATTCAACATGCGAAACATGTCAAATGCCAATCTCACAACTTCTCAACCCCATACAAAGTCGGAGTCAGCTGAGTGAGCGAGGCTTATCGGGCTGTAGTCCACAAGATTATCAACTATTATTATTAATCGGCAACTTCTATCTAAGATATTTAAAGATTTCTGTTTAAATGGATCACTCTGACTAGTAGTGTATTAGTTTAGTAAGTTCGGCTATAAGAGAAAACACTAAATTTCGATGCCTTACCAGACGAGTCATCGATGGTCATCCCTTCCACTCTGTCATAGTTGAATGCATCAGCCATTGCAACCAAACAGACCGCCACCAAAACGCAACCAGACACTTTGCCAAACGCCATCTTCCGAACAGTGGTTTCAGCTGGAAGTTCAAATACAGCCACAGTCCATACAAATGTTCACTGGCAACAACACAACTGGTATTAGATTTCATCAGTAATACGTAGAATAAGAATCTTCTCCTAGTTATAGTATTAGCCATGGATAACACACACAACTTCAATAATAGTAGTAGCAGTCAGAAAGCAGTAGCAGTAGCAGTAGCAGTAGCAGTAGCAGTAGCAGTAGCAGTAGCAGTAGCAGTAGCAGTAGCAGTAGCAGTAGCAGTAGTAGTAGCAGTAGTAGTAGTAGTAGTAGTAGTAGTAGGTGGCGAAGCCGTTCTAGATGCCTATCTGTCTGTCTCCGAATCATACCTACCTCAGGTAAAAAAAATAGTAATAATACTTTCTCCTGCTCTGCTTCTGCGAATGTTGAGATCAACCACTTGTTCACCTTTGCCGACTGCAGTCCTGCCTTGATTGGATAGACAATTTATAGAGAAAATGGAGAATAAGAGAAGAAAGAGAGAAACGTCAGAAACTGAAAGGACTTTCCCAGCTCGTAAGCTTTTTGTTATCAGTTTAATTACAATCACATTAACTGATTATCGCGGCCGTCTGCACGTGATGCCTTGCATTTCTCTTTTGCCCACACAGTTGTTTACTTTTTTAAATTGAAATTGACACTCAGATCACACTCTCTTCATATTTGACATTATCTGCAATTAAGGCCAACGAAAATTAACTGCAAGCTCTGATAATAGATTGCCCTTTGAAAAGTCTTCAGGATATTTCACACTTCAAACAATAAATAATGCTCGCTGCATGTGACATCTGACACGATTTTATGGCATTAGGCTGAACACGTAGGACTGTAGCTATTGTAAAACTTCGTCTATAGATTAAATCACGTGACTTTGCTTTGTGATGTGTACATGACAATAATTAGAGGTGATTGGCGTTTAAACACACGTAGTTAATTAATAACTGAAAGAATATGAATACCGGTTGTTTAGCTGCTTTTTAAATAGGCACACTTTATCATAGGATTGACGTCGCCCAACTCATTTTCCAGGCTTGGGACTGGCAGTGCCAGAGTGCGGGACTGTGGCGGAGTTATGAATGAATTAATGCCTGAATGTGTTTTTATACGTATGCACTTGTGTACATGTATGTGTATATGTAAGTTTGTTTGTATTTGTAGTTGTTTGCATTTATTTATATAGCGCCTCTTCCGGCAATTCCTCAGATGTTCTCCCGACCTGACCACCGAAGTCCATGATCTAACAGAATGGTTTCCAATGGCTTATGAAATAGAGGCGTAGAACGAAATAGATGCTCGTGTCGCAAATTGCATGGAGGTCTGTCCCGGAATAAAGCGAAGCTTCACAGCGAAGCTTCCACGTTGCATTGTAGCGTTTTGGGAGACGGATGAACAACCCGATCACCCTGAGATGCAGAGCGAAGAGATCCGCATTTATGTGTATCGTATCTATAGATTTATATAGCGCCCCTCTGAGAAAAACTATTCAGAGGCGCTCTCAGTACGAAAACCCAGGGATAAAGAAACGCCTTTAGAGAACGAGAGACCACAGAGGAAAAAACTAGTCATTAGTTTAGCCATTAGTGAGGGGAAGGTCATTCCAAGTATAGGGACCAACCACAGTTTATGCCCGGCGTTTATGCATGTGTAGGGGTGTATAGGGCACACACACAAGCATCTCAGAGAGAGAGAGACAGACAGACAGACTGACAGACAGACAGGCAGGCAGAGGCAGACGGACAGACAGAAAGACGGACAGACAGACAGACAGACAGAAAGAGACAGACAGAAAGAGACAGACAGACAGACAGACGGACATACAGTAGAGACGAGCGCTCGGATGTTTTGGAGGCTTATTCGAGGAGCATCAGTACAGCAGCATGACACTAACAACGACTAAACCGACTTTACAGTTTCAACGCTACACTTTGATAGTCTTTCGGTCGGCTTTGACTGGTATACATATTTTGCACGTGCAAACACCCTCTGTGGCTCACCACAGGGACGATTTATCCCTAGGGTTGCCACCTTTTCGAACTATGAAGTCGGGACGCAACTTTCTCGTAATCATCGACGTCGATGCTCACGAGTTACAATCATGCAATTTTTCCGGATGACCTTTTTTTTGCTTTTACAGCTCATTTAAAAGGCAAAACTGCTCGAAAACTGCTCGAAAGTAAGTAAACTCGTTGTAAAGATATCATTTCCGTCACTAATCGAAGAACAATTAGCAGTAGTTAATACGGGTATTGTGTTTTAAGTCACAACGTTTTGTTAGTTTTGGTCACACATCTGAAATTCGGGACATTTCGCTGTCCCGACTAGGTCAAGTCGGGACACGGGACATTTGCCTCGAAATCGGGTGGCAACCCTATTTATCCTTTTACACATGTAATTGTAGCTGTATTTCAACATTTATATAGAGCCGCTCTCTACTCTGGGCTACGTGATGTGAAATGTCGACAAAAAGAGGACATTTCTCGGGTAGCGAACATTGCTCCGATAACTAGAAGAGTCGCCAATGTAGGCCTATTCAAGTATGCCTGTATGCATATATATTTACATAGGCTATGTATGCAAACTCTGCATATACATGCATGTATGACTTTATTATTTTGTACATGATAGTTTATAGACCTCTATAGCGTCTTAATTTGTGAGATGAAAAACTGAGTATCTTACTTCGACATTTTGACTCAGTGTTACACTATGAACAGGACCTGGCAGAGTTCTAAACAAACGGGCTTAAAAAGAGAAAGAGAGGATTATGTTACTACTTACAATAATTATTAATTATAATTACACTGAGAGGCAATTTCCGGAGTCTTTGGCAAACGATAAAAGTACGGAAACGTGGAATTGTTCTTACTTGAAATACAACAGGAGTCAAAGAATTTAATGCATTTAATGCAATGTATTGTAAGAAAACATTAATCTATCGCCTATCAAACTTTTCACTTGCCAATGAACTAATATTTCCCAGTATAGGCCTACACATAGGCTACGCATTCACAAACTATAGGCCTATATTAACCCGTTTTGGACCAAAACTTTATTAAGAACATTTTTTATGAACTGTGATAATTATTGGGGCCTTGATGGCAATGTTTGAACGTATGTATTATGTTTTTTGACATTTCTCAAATAACATATGCAAATTTGCATATGTTCGTTTTACGAACATTGGGCTAATAGGCTACTAACAAGATGTGAAATATTGAACATGTATGAAATTACATTGTAACACAATAACGTAATAAAAATGGATAATTGATGTTAAAACCGTCTGAAATATAATGTTTTCAGCATCAACCTATTGGTATATCAGAAAGAAATGACTAAGATTTTTACCCAGTGGCATCGAAATTGTAAAAATTCTCACTGTTCATGTGTTCGACACTATAGATGATAGGCTGCTGGAATATGAAAAGCTGTGAAACACTTCTGATGAACAGTGGCGGCGCCATGGGGGCTAGGGGTGCTCAGCCCCTCCCCCTAACTGCGGCTCAGCCCCCCAAAAGTGGGATATCACTGCAAATCACAGCGAGGAGGGGACAAAAGGAAGGTTTTTCGAGCTTTAGCCCCCCAAACCTGAAATCCTGGCGCCGCCACTGCTGATGAAGGCGTTTGTTGCACTTCACGCACATGTGCAGTGTGTTTTTGCTACAGCCATCCACAGTTTGCAACGGTCCTCAGTCTTGCCTTTCTCCAGATTGTGGCCGTCACCGTCATAGCGTATGTCGGGTACGCACACACACCAACACGCACGCACACACACACACACATACACACACACAGACACACACACACACACACACACACACACACAAACGCACTCACACGCACACCCACATATTATATATATTTATATGATTTGGTTGATACATACATGTAAATCAAGATCAGAAATATGCATAGGCCTATGCAGATCAACGTTGACTTGACTTGACCCCAGCAGTACCATATTGGACCAATGTTCGTAAAACGAACATGACCCAGATATGCAAAATTTACGACTCCATTTATTACAGTATAATTATGCAAATGACATGTGCTTTGTGCTAAATATGTGCACTTGTCAAATGCCCATTAGCTCGTGCGATATCACACATCAACCGAAAATTACAAATTTTCAAACAAAAGACGGTGAACATACCTGGATTTGAGGTATTTAGCATAAGACAAAAACAGTTCAAAACTTTCAAAACTAATTTTTTTTGCGATTTATCCGACAAATCAAACCTTTCGCTGACATAAGAGCACATGAAAATAAAACTAAAGTGATGACCTCAACCAATTTGAGGTCATCAAAAAATGTGTTCGTAAAACGAACATTGGTCCAAAACGGGTTAATTCCATAATTCACGCCCGAATTTTGATCAAGCTTTCCTACATTATAAAAACCACCAGAATAATAAAAGGTGCGTATGTGTCTATGCGCTCAATATAGCAAATTTACGTCCCGAACTCCCGATACATTCATTCGTTTTGGCATTAAAATGGGTTTAACATGATGCAGCTATTTATTCAGAGATGGGCACTAACTACTTCAGCGGTAGTTAAACTTCTTTTCAAACTGCTAGTCAAGAAAGTAGTTATAGCTAGTTTTTAACAACTTCAGTAGATAAATAGTTACGACTACTTCTTAAAATACCAGTAATATCGCTAACTACTTTCTCAACTACATTAGCACGAGGAACAATTTTAAACAAGGCAAGCATATTCAACTAAATTATTCATATCAAACCACAAAGTATTGCAGCAAGTAATATACATCATTTGTAGCAATGTTCCAATGGACCAATACAAATAATTAATCGGTTGTTACTTTGCAAAATTTAGCCAAACATATTCACCACTTTAGCCTTCCTATCTAGATCTACATCTGCAAACACACAATCTTGTCGAACAAGGTGTCTGACATCTTACAATATCTTATTAAAATGTTGCAATAATGTGATATAAAAGTAATTATGGAAAGATAAAGAGATAAAGAGTTTGCTTAAAAAAAGACACCTTATCAGATGCCAATTTTAGCAATGAATTTCGCCTTTGACTTTCGTTATTGTTGTCGATGGCTCGACCGTCTTCCAGAAAATTTCTTTCTTCCCGAATTTTAGTTGACGATCGAAGTCTCTACCACAGGACTCTCGGCGAACGGGAAAGACATTTTAGAGACGAGAATGTTAACACAGACACAGTTAAGCGCTAAGTTACGTGTTATTCCTAAAATGTTGAAAATAATCTCTGGACATTCGGTGAGGGCTCCTGATTCCACGTGGTAGTCGTTGAAATAGAGACAAAGCTTCGCCAATTTGACGTCGATGCAATGCGAAATTGAACTTGAAACTAAAAATAATAAAGGCTTAAGTTGATGATTTGTACATTAAACACAGCGCTTTATAAATTTATAAAGTAAGTAAGTATTTTCTTTATTTAACTACTCTGGCAAATACGCACTCTGGCGCACATATATAGCCTATTAGGTAAGCAATTAATACAAATACAACATACTAGCAAGAAAAGTCTTCCTCAATAGGTTATCAACTGTGGGCGATATTCGGTCTTGCGCTCTCGGTCTAAGAACAAAGACTACTTGCTTTTCTGGTTGCAGAAACCCATGCAGAACATGCCCTGGGTTTCTTAGGACAGCAGAAAACGTCGAGTGACGGGTTGTTGGCACATTTGCTCATGAGTCAGATTGTTGCTGGGATGCTATCGCTCGCGGATCAGTTAATTTATAACGAGGCAACGCTAAGTAATGTAATGCCACGCTAACTGGCGTAATGCAAAGGCTGAAACATTTCTGGAACCAGCTGCTTCGCAATTTGTGGGTGCTAAACTGAGTGGAATTATTAAACTTTCCGAAAACATATTTCTGAATATTTGTGTAGCCCATACTTATAATATTCATTATTCCACTCCACTCACATCAACGTGGTTCATATTCCTATCTTGCATTGGAAGACAGTTGCTCTATTTGGTGTCTTTGATTCGTCCATTTTATGTTCTTAAACTTTGAGCGCTAAGGTTGATTAATTGATTAAATAATCAGCGGATTGGCTGTAGTAACCGTTGCCTTATTTAACAACGTCTTTATGTAATGCAAACTTAATTTTTTACATACTTTACTTAGCTTTGCCATGCCCCACACTTTGGCTTCCCTCGATAGCATAACTTCCGTAGGGTGCCTAAGCCGTTGCTTATCTTCTGCTTTTCCTTAGCTATAGGATTTCGATCGAGAATCTCCAACGGATAATGGCATTCAATTAACTTCATTTGAATCTCCTATCGACTGATGCCATGTACTCTGTTAGTGCAACGCTATAGAGTCTACGTTATGTTATGTTATGCTATGTGTGTCACGATGGCATTCTCGTTAGACCTGTAACGCGGAGAGTACGGGTTCGATCCTCGTCCGGGGGTTACCTGTGAGCAAGTCCTTCGCGCACAATTACTCTGCAATATAATTGCATCTGGGCCGCCGAGGCGTGTGCACTTCTGAGATGTGGGCCATCTTTGGAACAAGGGCGATGTCAAATGCATGTGCATTGTACTATATTGTTATGCTACGTTATGCTATGTTATGTGATTTTATGTTATGTCATGCTATGTCATGTTATGTCATGTCATATTATATCGTATTGTATTGATATTATCATATCGTATTGTACGATACGACACGACATCACATCACATCACGTCACTTCACTTCATATCACATCACATCACAACACATCACATCACATGATATCAAATCATATTATATCAGATCAGATCAGATCATATCATATCATGTCATGTCATGTCAGATCATATCATATCATATCACATCACATCACATCACATCACATCAATCCAATCATATCATATCATATCATATCATATCATATCATATCATATCATATCATATCATATCATATCATATCATATCATATCATATCATATCATATCATATCATATCATATCATATCATATCATATCATATCATATCATATCATATCATATTATATTACACTAGAGAAGATTTTACGAGAGGAGTGGCGATGTCGGACATTTGAACCTGCCTAAGAGGCAGAGCACCACAAGAAGAAGAAGAAGAGAATATTAGATTGGAAAAATCAGATAAAAAGTTGACTGCTTGGAAGGTTTTCTGAGAACTGACGATAGTAAATTGTTTGAAAATACTATCGTCACTTCTCAGAAAACCTTCCGAGCAGATAACTTTTGATATGGTTTTTAAAAATCAAATTAAAATCTTATCTAATGTACTCTAAATTAACGACCTCTGTATATAGTTCAGGCGGAACTAGAACCTCACTGTTGAATGCGTTATTTCTCGTGCCAAAACTAAACCGCGCAATGTTGCAGGAAACCTATTCGATGCTTGCTAATCTGTAAAGAGACCTACCAGAGAATGTCTTATGGTAGACTCTGTGGTCACTTGTTGTCAATTCGACAGTCGCAGCTCCCGTCCTTTGATCGAACGACATATTTAGACAAACTAAATGAAATGAATCACAGAAACTGCAGTCACAAGATCAGTAAACAACCCTAGGACCTAAATCAAAAGAATCTGCATTTTTGGATCTAGAATCCGATCAAGGAATATGGATGATCCGTTCAAAGGAATATAGAACTCTGGATTTAAGCAATATGGATCACTCAATCAGGAACATCAAAGTATAACACGGCTCAGTCTATCAATAAAACATGGGTCAATCGATAAAGTCATTCTGAGTCATTCTCTCGATCGCATTGTTTCTCTTCCTTTGATGAAACGTTTCAATATTCCTTTGTTCGAACGAACTGTTTCTTGATAGACTGAGTGTTATTGATCTGATCCATGCATATTCCTTTAATCCAACGTTCAATGTTCCCTTATTCGAATTATTCAGTATGTCTTTGATAGAATATATAGGTCTATTATTGTGGGGCGCGGTGGTGTAGGGGTATGTTTGGTGCCTTGCAGCCGGAGGGTTGCGGGTTCGAATCCACCTCAAGCCGTCGCGTAGGGACCCTGGGCAAGTCCTTCACTCGCAATTGCTTATGCGCTTCGGCGTGAAACTCCGATTCAGCGTCCGCGCTGTAGTCGGGAGCGCCTCTGAGTAGAAATCTTGAAGGGGCGCTATAACAATTGCTCATATATACATACATGCATATACGTAATATATGCATAATATATATATATATGTATATATATATATATATATATATATATATATATATATATATATATACTTGCAATATTCATTATTCCACTCTACTCACATCATCCTGTGATGTTCTTTTATTTCTTTAATTCATTAAAGGCAGACAACGCCAATAGTTAGATCAAGGAACACCAGTGTCATTATTTTGATCAATTTCATTATAAATGTCCTGCATTAACGAGCATGATAAATTATTTTTAAATTCATACAAGTCTTTTAGGAGTCTCGTCAAAAAAGGCGAGGACGTTGTGACTTATCCGTAATTATCCCTCTCCCATGACTAACCTCCGGGTTGAAAGTTGTTTAAAGATTTCTGCTCCACCTGCGCCCCAAACACACTCAGTTGCAATGAGTACACTGATCGTACACCGTCGAGGGGGGATGAGATGGCGAAGAAGAGGACGGGTCATCCGCCCTCATATGCCGAGGCTAAGCAAATGAAGCGTTGGCCAACACTTCATACCCATCCATGGCTGCCTCTCAGGCTAGCTTAAGGAACTGCTCGCACCTATTTAAATGGTATGATTTCACGAATTGGATTTTCGTTGACTACTTACAATTTACTTTGATTATTCTTATTGTGAAATCCACAAGACACTTGCACGTTGAGTGATCGCAATTACAGCGACCACCTTTCTTCCCCAATGCAAGGAAGAGTTGCGGCATATGTTCTTTGTTCAATATTGCCTTGTCCTGCTGCACCGTTTTCAAATCTGTTTCTACAAACATCATCCTAACCCATTACCTACCAACTTTTTCTTTCCGAATAATACTAACATTTTCCAACACGTCCTGGCATGCAAACATGAACAGAAGGTTTAAAATATGTATTATTGATGCCTCCGGACAAAATTGCTGTGCCAAAGTGGTGCACCCTGGGAGGTTGCGCAAGTAGTTAGACAGTTCGCGACATATTTCATGGCTGCTAAAGAAAATCAAGTATTATTTGAGATATAATTATTTTTTGGCTAGATAATCAAACAAATTCATGACATTTACTGAAACTGTCTCACACGTTATCATAAAATTCATTGAATCAGTGCATACAAAGTCCAATATGACACTTTGTACACCACTTTCTTGCGTTTTGCTTCAATGTGCACAACATCGCTGAGTTTGGGCATCGGCAAGAAGTGGACTTTATCGGTCAAACTGAATCTCCAATAGAGCATGTGGATTCGATGGTTGTGCTCTGCCTGTGCACCTGATCTCAGCCGGTTGAGCATGTTGCAATAGGTATATATATATACGGACGATCTCTCTACACAAAGCAAGAAGATCCAGTGGTTGGGACTGGCATGATGGTGTCTTGCATTACCAGCACCATACATTCTGCATCATTAGATCAAACATTTATGCAAACAGTGGCAACCACCATTTCTTTGTCCCTCATTGTAGTTCTGTTGGTAGATACATTTGGTCAGCTCGATCAACATCGCCCATAGTGTTGTGCAATCTAGTGACAATGGACTGGCCAATAGTAATTTGTCTGTTCCATCTCGAAGCTGTACACCTGGGTTCAACTCCAACGACATTTGATCATAGAGTCACAACTTTATTGTCACGCCATGCCGCCACTATATTATTGTATGGTATGCTAAATGGATAGTACGCAGTTCCATGAAGTACTTTCTCAAGCGATTTGCATTATTTTAGTGGGAAATTTTCAACGCGGTTCTGCCGAATTGTACCAGTTGCCTCAGTGTCAAGGCATCCAGCAGGTTCAAGAAGTTTCACTGATATAAAAAAGTTGCAAAAAGCATGATTTGGAAGCATTTATGGTATGTCAGACAGCGAGTGAAGTACAAATGAGCCGCATAATTCATATTCAGACTGCTGATATGGTTCACCCTTGGCTCCATCTACGTATGTAGGCTACATGCCTGCATAGGCGAGGTCACCATCTTCCAGTATTATCTGCACGGCATTTATGCAACATGAATTTACCTACAGCCTACAACAGTTACAGCATAGGCTACTACTAGGAAGAACAAGAACACATACTAATATTTCCAACTCAATAACACGTCCATCTGATGGGTCGGAACACTCGTGTTACACTCTTCACCACTGTTCTAAAACCCTATAGACTACCCATTCGCTACATGCGCACCCTCACAGGCAGTGTGATTCTCCTTACAGATTTTATTTTAGTTATAGTTACAGTTATAGTTAATGTTTTTTTTTATTTTAGTTATAGTTATAGTTATAGTTAGTATTATTTTTTAGTTATAGTTATAGTTATAGTTAATTGATTTTTATTTTAGTTAATTTTAGTTACTACTTAGTTACAATATTAAGGCTATAAGCAAAATTGTACGTATTAACGCGCTGTTTCACAATTTGCTCAGAGCTTTGAAGGCCTTTGAAGCATGGGTGCATTCAGCTTTATGAATACACGAGTTTCCAAAGTAACTGACAAATTGCATAATAAAAATATCGCATTTTTCGTTCTCATTAAGCTTATATCGAATCGTCCATATTGTACTTCCTATTTTTATTTTTTGCATTAACGAAAATAAAGATGAATTTTCGTTAGTGTTATTGTCGTTATAGTTATAGTTAATGATATTTTTTAGTTATAGTTATCGTTAACGAAATCATTTTATTTTCGTTAACGAACATTTTCGTTATCGTTATCGTTAACGAGAATCACACTGCTCACAGGGTGCAGCATTACTATCATCTGAACTTTGCAATAAATGGCATTTTTTCATGATATCACTAATTACCATACAAACAGACGTAGTTCTATCATATTTTATTCCTCCAATTAAATAATTATAAAAACTTACCTTTTCACCCCTAGCAATTTCTTGCAGTTGCGAGATGACGTCATTTTCTTGATTAATCAACGTCAATTTTGTGGATAAAGACATTAAAACTATAGAAACTCTACATATATTGTTTAATTAGCTTAATACAAATGGGATAATTAAATAACATATTAATTATAGTTCAAGCCGGTTTATAAAAAATTTGTGCGAATGTTGGCATGCACCCTCCAAGGGTGCACTAGTAGAAAATGGGTCAACCCAATATGTAGCGCCTTCGTACGGTTTTATCACAAGACGCCATAAAAATGGCCTGATGTAGTACATGTAAACGAAATTTAGTCACAAAATTTATTATTTTCTTTCATTCCCTTATTGTTGTTCTCGTCGTTTTTGTTGTTGTTGCTGCTGATGCTGCTGTTTTTATTTTGCTTATTTAGGCCTACTGTATTCAACAATAATAGGCTACATGTCAAACGCATAATGATTGCCATAATCTCAATTTTTCAAGACCTACCCAAAGTCACAGTCAGCTGATTGAGCTGGGCTTATTGGGATCTAGACCGCAATATAGTTAGCTATGTTTATCAATCGGCAACCACCATAGAATATATTTAAATGATTTCTGTACCAATGGATCACTCTACTAAATAAAACATTGCAAATTCGGCTATAAGAAAAAGTAAACAATTTCAATGCCTTTTAATACCTGACGAATTGCCGTTGGTGATCCCTTCCGGTCTGTCATGATAGTTGAATGCCTTAGCCAATACACACAACAAGACTGCCATCAAAACGTACCTACATACCTTCCCAAGCCCCATCTTCCGAAGTATAGTATCACCTGCGTGTCAAAATACATCCACATTCCTTAAAATTATACCCACTGACAAATAACTTCAGGATTTAAATATTTAACCCTTTCGGTGGGCCTTTTAATCCCGTACGCGTCGTGTATAGCCGAAATCTATAGGAAGTATATCCGGAATTTTTACATTGTAAATTTTTATGCCGAACTGGTTTGCAGGCAAGTATTGCTTGAAACGCATAAGCCCTTTCCAAAGAATAAGCTATTCATCAAGGGCTATGTTTTGATCAGGTGTGTTAGAAAACACTCACAAACAGGTGTTCGGAATAACTAATCTCTTGACCAATATAACTATAAGTCAACAAATCTCTAACTTGTGCAGTTGAAAATCTAAGTCTCATTGTCACCATATTAGTAACTTTATCTATAAAAATTTATAGATTTTATTTGTAAATTTATTTGTAAATTTTAGTCACAGTTTCTATAAACATGTTACAACAAACACATTTTTAGCATTATAGTAACTATGACATCACGCAATGACTTCATAATCCAAAATAAAAACAATAATTCCGCCATCTACCGAACGAATATTACCTTCAGTTATATAATTAATTACGTTTTTATCATTGGAATACGCGATAACGTTCTATTCCAGTAGACGTAACAGTAGGCCTATTATATCCCGTGAGCTTGAACTGTGTTTGTGACGAGAGGTTCTCGTCATCCGCCTACGGGAATACAATTGGTTATTACTGGTTATTAATGGAATCTCTATCCCTCGTGTAACTTCTGTTAAGTTTTTGGGTACCTATCTTGATCAATACCTAACTTGGAATGAACATATAAAACTTGTCTCTCAAAAAGTAGCAAAAAACATTGGCATTATGGCTAGGATAGCTTATCTGTTACCTAATCAAACACGTCTTAATCTATATTACTCTCTTATCCATCCGTACCTTACATACTCTAACATGGTCTGGGCCTCGACATATTCTACAAGGCTAACGAGATTAAATAAGTTACAAAGAAGAGCCATGCGAGTAATTGCTGGCACGCTGCACTCTATGCCTACCGATGAAATATTTAAATTGTACCGTGTCCTTAGTATTGAACAGATTAGAATTTTTCAAACTAGCGAATTTATGTTTAAATATTTTCATAATCAATTACCAAGGGTCTTCAATAACTATTTCACTACTACGTCTATCCTAAACCCCTACCCTGTACGTTCTGCTGCAAATGTTAGAGTTGCTTTTGCTAGGACTAATTCTCGCATGTTTTCTATAAAATGCGTTGGCCCCCGGACATGGAATGACATACCTCTCACCATACGTAATTTAACTAATATCTCTCTGTTCAAAATTAGACTACGGTCTCATCTTATTATCCATTGCTCATTAAATTTATTAGTTTTAGTTAACTAGTTAAGAATTACTATGTTATATCTCATACTTGTGTTTCAGTTGTTCTGCCAAAACCTTGCCTTTGTTACAGGTGACCCATTAGCGGGACCTAGGTCCCTTAGGGTCGTATTCCTTTTGATCCCCTTGATCCCCTTGTACTTTTTACTTACTGTGTACTTGCTTTTCGTTGTTTGGGTTCAATAAAATTTATGGTTATGGTTATGGTTATGGTTAATTTTATGACGAGACATAGGCCTACTCGTCATCCGCAGCGAAAGGGTTAAGCAGTAATATTTAAGTGAAAATCTTTAGTCATTAGTATAGTCAACAAAATACTACTACTACTACTACTACTACTACTACTACTACTACTACTACTACTACTACTACTACTACTACTACTACTACTACTACTACTACTACTACTACTACTAATAATAATAATAATAATAATAATAATAATAATAATAATAATAATAATAATAATAATAATAATAATAATAATAACGATACAACGCTATAACGCAATCGCGTTCCGAGGCACTTTCGCCAACCAGGACAACGACGAGTAGGGTCATCTCCAGACAAATTAAAAAAAAATAATAATAATAATAATTGCCCGCGACACACGAGTTTGTCCCGGTGGCCATAGAATCATTGGGTCCCATTAACCGCACAGGACGAGAATTCCTGCAGGAGCTAGGCCGTCGGATGACTGAGGCAACGGGGGATCCCCGCGAGACGACTCACCTGTTCCAGCGATTGTCCGTCTGCATGCAGCGCTTTAATACCGCGGCCTTTAGGGGCTCCTTTATGCAACACGATGGAGACGAGAACCCTTAAATCATAATTATGCATAGTTTCTTAGAGCCTGAGGAATTCTTTCTACCTCGGGCGAAAAATTTAAATAATAATAATGATTATAATACTACTAATAATAATATCAATAGTCATCATCGTCATAATCATTATCATCTACATCTTTGGCTTTTATGTGGAGCGGTGGTGCATTCGGCGGAGCGCCCAATCTGTAATACGACAAATGCAAGTTCAAACCTGCTGACCGATTCCTCGCAGCGTTCGTGAGCAACTTAATTAATGTAATCGTAATCGTAATCGTAATCTCCAAACTTCTAAAGCGCCAAGCGCAGGGCACCAACTTATTCACGAGCGCTGCGTCTAGTCAGAAGGGTTGTCCAGAAGAGTAGTCCGAGGGAGGTCCGAGTCCGGTTTCCAGAGGATCAGAGGGGTCAGAGTAGCTGCTAAGGTGGGTGTTGTTTAGGTCGAGAGTTTAAAGGAGCAGGATCAGTTGAGTCGGGGTAAGAGTTCTTGAAGAGGAGAGACTTTAGTTTCGAGTGGAAAGCCTTGGCGGTGATGGATAGAGGAGCCTGATGCGGATGATGGTGGGTGTTTGGAGATGATGGTTGAGCAACCGAAAAAGTGCGGAACTCAGGAGGTAGGTCGTTCCAGAGACGTGGTGCAGTGTTGGAAATTGCTCAATTGGAGAACTTGAGATGAGTAGTTACAGGAGGTCGAGAGAGAGTGAGAATGGAGGAAGATCTGGTAGAGCGGGTTGGCTGGATGGTGAATAGGTCGCGAAGATATCTGGGCTGGGAGTGTTGTAGAGAGTTGTAGGTTAGTGATAAGACCTTGAAGTGAATTCGCTCTGGGAATTTTAACCAGTGGAGTGATTTGAGGATGGGAGTGATATGATGATGTTTTGGTGTTCTGGTGACGGCCCTGGCTAATGAGTTTTGGATGAGCTGCAGACGCTTTAGTTGGGTAGATTCAAGGTTGAGAAAGAGGGAATTGCAATAGTCGAGCTTTGAGTGGACAATGGAGGTAGCAATGGTGGAGGCAGTTTTGAAGTCGAGCATGGGTCGGATGCGGCGGAGGTCACGAATGTGCATGAAGCTGGAGCGCGAGAGGTTGGATATGTGGTTAGAGAAGGAGAGATGTGGATCAAAGGTTACACCAAGATTGCGGACAGGGGCATCCGAGGTGACGGTAAGAGATGAAGAGTTAGAGGATAGGTGTATTGAAGGGTCAGGGATTTTCTTGATTTGGTCAGGAAGGCCAAGGATGATGAATTCTGTTTTGGAAGGGTTGAGGCAGAGGAGGTTGGACGACATCCATTTAGAGACCAGGTTAACCACGTTGAGTAGTTTGGCAATGGAGGTGGAAAAAGAGCTTGGGGTGAAGGATATGTAGAGTTGGGTGTCGTCTGCGTAGAGATGGTGGTCAACAGAGGAGGATTGTATGAGATGGCTTAATGGTGTGGTATACAGAATGAAAAGCAGTGGACCCAGGACGGAGCCTTGAGGGACACCACAAGAAAGTGGGAGGGGTTGCGAACAGTGGCTGGAGGCTTTAACAGAGAAGGATCGGGAAGACAAGTAGGACTGTGTGCCGACGTGTCTCGACCATGATTCATGGTGTAACGAAGGGTTTCAGCGCCCGAGGGCAAGGGTTGATGACTGCGCCTTCTTTTTAATTTTGTTGTTGACTTTTAATCGTTATTTTTTTAGTGCTGTTTACCACTGAAAGCTAATTTTGCGCCCCTCTGGTGCTGCGCCAGGGGCGGCTGCCCCCTCTGACCCCCCTTCGTTACGCCACTGACCATGAACTCAAGTTAAGTGACCTTTTTCGCGTATTAATAAAATTAATAGATTAAATAAATCAATTCTGTTTATCGTGAGACTCTAGCATTGTGCGAAATTATGTCTATTCTGAAAATCTGACGCCTACTTTTTCGTTTTCCCCAGTAAAGGAAGCAGACATGAGCGCGATTGGCGGCAGAGATCAGGACGATAATCAGAATAACGATGACGACTGTCGATACGTCTTTGTGCGACAACTCTCCACCTGTTTTAAATTCAATTGACAAGCCTACATTTTGCAAGCAAAATAAGTCAAACAATGAGTGAATCAGTCAGTCAATCGCAGTCAGTCATAGAATGTGATCGTTTTCCCTGCTGCTGGTTTGGCGCGATCTAGAGCTGCTGCTGCAGCATCACGGGTAATAATACAGAGATAGCTCCCCTTCGCCGCTTTGGTGGCCCAGCAGGCGTCGAAGTTTTTGGCTCTTTTTCTGAGCTATCTGATGATGCCTCTTCCTCAGATGACGTTTCCAACAGAAAACCTCCGTCGCTACAGCTGTGCTTGCAATATATCGTTCCTCACGCTCTGCGACTGCTGCTGATCTTCCCAGTGCTCATAATTTTTTATGGCTTTGCAAGTTTGACATCAATGCCTCCATTGAAACACGCTGTCCTTCCTCACACTGTGCTTTCAAAAACTGTCTATTCACATTAAGTTGCGGCTATGTTCGCTTGATTATCTTTCGTTAAACGCATATATTGATTATTCTCTTCTTTCTTAATTATTGTCAAGGCATCCTTATGCGCAATGTCAAAGAGATACTGCTGGGAATTCTTGAAAGCATCGCACTTTCCCTCTTAGGTTTCAGACTTCCACGAAATACATTTTTTGAGGTTTTTGGCATTCCTCATGAACACGTCCTAGCTGATCCCAAGCATGATTCTTAACTCTCAGGCTACCAAGGTTTTTTGTGACACGGGCTACCAAGGGGGAGGGTTACCACCCCCTTTGGATTTCGTGTTTGGTTTCACACATCATATCTTGTAATACAGCAATGGATTCAGCATTCATATCTGAACAAAATGGTATATTTAGTTGTACATTATGTAAATGCACCTCGAAATTACATAATTTTTAACAACGGAACCGATAATTAGCGATATTTTATATTATCGCGTACATTTTGTACTTTTTGAATAAACAAATAAAAGATTATATTTGTTTTGAAACTGATCTATGTATCCAAAAACATTTTAAACATAATGATGCTTCATTTTTAACAATAGCCTACAAACTAGTCCATAGTCTGTTTAGTTGTAGCGAAATTTAAAGGCAACATGAAACAAGACTTTACGTTATTGTTCACGGCAGTCAAATATGTAAGTGGTTCTTGCATTTATTGCAAGTTACTCCAGTTATTTTGTGCGAATGCTTCCTGTAAACTGGCTTCTCACTTCATCGTCAGTATCTGTTTCAGCTAATAGCCTATAAGTTCTAAAAATGTAGCTGTTGACAAACTTTTATGTAGAAACTAGCAGTTTTTACCCGGCGTTCGCCCGGGTTTACCCCAGACGTAATTTGTAACGGCTGCAAATAAAGGCTACTTACTTACTTACTATATTTGATGATGGGCTTCAAATATTTAAGAACATGTCCATAGGCCTATATCTGAATGGAAACGATATTTAGAGGTGAACAGAGTTGCTTAGCCCGTGTACTGCACGGGTTATCTCTACCTTATATAGGCTTATTATTTGTTCCCCGGGCTAAATAATTATAATAGACTAAGCTCGGCCGTTTTTCTATAACCTATTTTCTATAGGCTACGTATTATTTGTTCCCGGGCTAAATATAATAGACGAAGTTCGGTCGTTATTGCGATTGTAATAATTATTTTTAGGAGCGATCCGCGTCTTTTAACGAAATTCAAATGAAAACGTTCGTTAAAATTTCGTATCCCTAAAGTGTTGCATTGGCGAATTTTTAGGTCCGATGACCTATAAATTCTGCCGTGGGCGTGACCAGTATTGATTTTAAATCAACGGTCATCGTGATTGGTTGCGAATCAGAGCGTTGACCTAGATGCTCCGAGTGACGTAAGATTGCATAATCAGCCGGCGTGACGTGGCCGAATGGCCATATAATTAAGATACCCTCGTCGGTCATCGTGATTGGTTGCGAATCAGAGCGTTGACCTAGATGCTCCGAGTGACGTAAGATTGCATAATCAGCCGGCGTGACGTGGCCGAATGGCCATATAATTAAGATACCCTCGTCGAAACAGTTGGAAATAATTTTAAATGTCCATATATCGGCGTTTAAATAAAATTGCGAGCTGAAAATAGTCGCGTGGACCTAGACGTGGCGTAATAACGTTTCGTAAAATTTTGTAAATTGCTAAAGCGTTCCGTTTCGGAGCCTTTACATATGGACAAACATACATACAAACAAACAAACAGAAAACGTAAACAGACTTCGGCTTATATTAATAGATATCGGTTTACGTTGTGATGTTGCATAAGTCATTTTCACCCAAATGATGGGTATTATTATTTATTATGATTACTTCCAGTTTCCAAAAGTCAAAAAAGTAAGCATGCAAATGTAGCCCTGCATTCCCTCTACAGAAAGGCATATTTGTTTCTCTTTCAGAAAGAAAAATGAATACGCTATAGTCTAAAAACTAAGGGTGGTGGTATCCACCCCTCCCCTGGTACCTCGGGTATATCGGGTATAACTTTTGAATGGCATGGGATACCACCATGATGTTTACCTCAAAATGTACGCAAATGAATCTGCTACAGCTACCTAAAATGTAAAAATTATATTCCATATGAAACAAATTATGCATAAAATCGTAGGGGGGGTGATAACCACCCCCTGGTAGCCCGAGGGTTAACCCTCGTTGGAATCCATGCTCTTTCCCAAATAGGAAATACCATAGCTACCGTTTAGTTCACGCTGTCATCGAGACTCTGATTTCTTTGTGTATGGAAATGCCTCTATGCTTCCGGGTTCCTAATATCGGTTGCCTTGCTCAAGTCCTAAATGCTCAGCAATCAAGATATAATTTTGGATATGGAGTTTATACATGAACTGGAATAATAATTGTTCGACCTGGTCGGTAAAAATCTCTGAGTTGACAATATCACTTTTACATTAAAAATCGTGATTCACCACAGTGCATTGTTCATTCTCAATGTGACATATATCTGTGTAATTGACTGCAATAAGGAGCTCTGATTAAGATTTTACAAGGCGTGTTAGTATATTGCGATCTGTTTTTGATAGTACCTGAATCGCCAGAACGGAAATGTGCTGGCATAATGATAAAAATGCTGTAAAACGATCCATTAGGGATGCATAGAATTGCTGAACATACGGTACGACGGTGTGGAGCAGAACCGGTTTCATGTGCATGCGCATCCGACAGGAAGGAGTAGAGAAGCGGAGAGTCAACTTGTCTTGTCATTGGCAATGTTGGAAGAGGTTACTTGCTCGGTAGGATGTGGATTCTGTGGCTTAGTGACTATTTGGTAAATAGAACTGAATATGAGGCCTGTTTGAAGTTTTGCCATGGTTCTTTGAAATGTGTGGTTTTCTTTATTTGTATTTTTGTATTTGAACACTTGTTATAGCGCCCCTACCAGATTTCCCATTCAGAGGCGCTCCCGACTACTGCTTTAGTCGGAGTTTCACGCCGAAGCGCATGAGCAATTGCGAGTGAAGGACTTGCCCAGGGTCCCTACGCGGCGGCTTTGAGGTGGATTCGAACCCGCAACCCTCCAGCTGCAAGGCACCGAACATACCCCAAACCACTGCGCCCCAGTATATTGTGTTGTGTTGTGTGTTGTATTGTACTCCACGTTTATAATGCGACCGAGCCACCCGCAGTAAAGATCCGAGAAATTAATCTCTGATAAACCGACCCGACCGGGAAGCGAACCCGGGGCGCCGGGGTGACGAGCAGGCTACCAGCCCACTCGGCCACTCAGGATCCTTAATAGATACATGTAATTTGTTTCAGTAGCAGAAAATATCTCAAACTCAGTTTATAGCCGTTTTATTATCGTTTTACAATGGCTTCTGAAGAACACATAAAATAATATGAAAATCGCAAATCATTCTATATAAAACTCACCAACGACGATTAACTCTGTGGTGTCTTTATTTCCCAGCCCAGATTCATCCTGGCATTCGTAGGTTCCAGCATCTTCCAGCATAACGGATCTTATCACGAGTTTGAATTCTGCAGTATGGGGGTTCCTCTGGACAGAGAATCGTTCCTTATACGCACCACCAATCTCACCGGGGCCATAGACCATGACTTTAGTGGACGAGCCAAGACTGGAATGGAACCATTGGATCTCCTTTGACTTATGGGCTACGGAACAGGTGATGTAAGCCGAATCTCCAACGACCGATTTTGTGTCTTTAGGTTTTGTAATAGGCCTAAGCTCTGCAAACGCTGGTACCCAAACATAAATAGTTTCAGCATTAAGCATTACTGAATGCATCTTTTTGCGTTGGTATGTTAGGCTACATTTTAACAGACTAAGAAGAAGTAGAGCAGTCCCTTAAGCTGGCCCTGAGGCAGCCATGGGTATGAAGTGTAAGCGACATCATTTACTTACCCTCGGCATATGAGGGCGGATGGCAAGTTCTCTCCCTTAACGTCTCATCTTCCCACCGACAATGTACGGTCAGTGTACTCATTATACCCTAGTTGGCTAGGGGTGCAGATGGAGCAGAAATCTCGACAAGAATTTCTGTCCTCACCGGGATTGAACCCCCGACCTCTTGACTGACGGCACGCTAACCACTACGCTCAGGGGTGCCGACAGAAATTCCGGGCCCCTAGGCAGAGCAGTCAAGGGCCCCTAACTATCCTTAGAATTTATGAGAATTTAAAAAAAACTGAAATAATAATAGTGCGAGTAGTGTGGGACGCGGTGGTGTAGCGGTATGTTCTGTGCCTTGTGACCGTAGGGTCGCAGGTTCGAATCTACCTCAGGCCACTGCGTAGCGACCTTGGACAAGTTGCTCGCCCACAATTGTCTGTGAGGAAGGCAACGGGAAACCACCTCACTCATCTCATCCCCGGGTGGCGTAAAAGCCAATGGACCTGCCTTCGGGCAGAGCACTCATCATCATCATCATCACAACCCTACAAAAATAAATCTATATATGCAACTATTGTAGTTAAGTGTCCGTAATATTATATTGTAAAAGGCATAAATCATAAACTTTGCATAACTGATTATAATATTTTTCATAAGTTGATTGCTGGGCCCAGCCCGGGCCCCTGGGTTTTGCCCCCTGCCCCCTCCTCTCGGCGGGCCTGACTACGCTATCGAGCACCCCTCTAAACAAAACAAAGAAGAAAACAGCGATCCTAAAACAGCGCTGTAGTTTTCCTATGGAATTTCAATAGCCCTCCGTCTATATTTCGAGCATGTGCTACGGAAGAGTGAAGATTGATTTGGAAAAGGAGATTAGATAAGACAAATTTCCCAGATGAAGAGCTCAAGGAAAACCTAAAGCAACATGGATTGATGAAGCACAAAGTCGTGTTGGCCTACTGATTCGATTGATTTTTGAAAGAAACAAGAAACTGAAGTGAATGGAACGAAATTGTCCGGGGCGTGGCCAAACCTAGGATCGAGGACCGTGTAAGGCATGACAACTTGCACACTGAGCTCTTTCAGAAAGTATATTCTCTATAGCAAACGCACATCAATGTACATGGCAAGATTAATATATTCAAACAAACAAACAAAATTAAAAATTATATATACAACCAAAGAATTGAATGAGAGACGTTATTATATATCAGGGGAACACAAAGGAGGAAGAGTTAGGGCTAGGGCTAGTCACAGAGGGAAAATGCAGAGCTTTAAAAGCCAAATCTAGTGGAAACATTGTTTATTCGTATAGCATCTAAGCAAGGAAGCTTTTCTGAGTCAGATACAGCCTGTTGCTTATTAAACACCAGACTTCTTCAAAGGAATACATCTTACCGGTTATAACAGTAACACTCAGAATGATCCCTATTAGAACAACTGTTCTTGAGTTGCATCCCATTTTCTGAATCGCATCGAAATGTCACTGCAGTTGCCAACTTCAAATGAAAACGCAAACAGACAATATTAAGTCTACCGTAGGCTACGAGCGACTGGTGCACGGCCTGGCTTTACCGATCTTCAACCCTGATCGTCCCTGACCCAGCTGTCGTATTAATGCTTGGTTGACTAGGCTTTATTATGACGCTAAGTGCAGAAGACTTTCTTATCTCCTCGGGCTGTCACGCCGAGAGCGCCTCCGAATAGCTATAGAAGGCCTACTGAAGATGCGCTTTATAAATTCTCAGATACGATACGAGAAGAGTTTAACGACAACTACAGTTAAACTCTTCTTCTTCTTTGTTTCTCTTCCGTCAAGCCGAGGCCAACGATGAGTCCTCAACTTGTCGTCTCCAAAATTCTCTATCCTTGATTTTTCCTTTGCTTCTCCAATGTTCATCTTCATTTTAATTAAACTCTACAACACTGCAAATAGTCGTAAAAGCCTCTAACCTTCGGTCCCATGTATACTTGACCAGAGAAGTTGAAGCATTCAAACAATATAATTATTGCAGCCGTGATTTCTCTTTGTTAGCCAAAGATTCGCAAACACCCATAAACTAGAGGTCTGCGGGTAGAGCGTTTCTGCTACCCGACCCGTACCCGTAACACATATCCGTTACCCGTACCCGTACCAGACCAGTGCTCAAAATTACTACCCGACCCTACCCGTACCCGCGGGTATACCCGTAGCCGTGCAGTACCAGTCACGTCATTAGCACGCTTTCCCATAGTCCATGTCCCTACCAGGCCAATAAGCTTACAACTCAGTAAGTAATAATAATAAATAGGTTTATGATAATTATGATGATGATAGTAGTAGTAGTAGTAGTAGGAGTAGAGGTAGCGGTAGCGGCAGCGGCAGCGGCAGCGACAGCGGTAGCGGTAGCAGTAGTAGTAGTAGTGGTTGTAGTGGCAGCAGCAACAACAACAACAGTAGCAGCAGCAGCAGCAGTAGTAGTAGTAATAATAAAAGTCAACTTATGCAGCCTGCCACATGCAACTGTTGTGCAGTCTCAATAAATTGCATTGTACATAATTATTATATCCGTCGTCACCAAGAACACTATATAGTAACTGTTAATAGTACGTTGTAGACACGGTCAGGGTCATTGTGCGCCGACATTCTCTAATATAATTATGTAATGGTGACATTGTACCCCAAAACTTCACGTACCCGTGACGACCCTACCCGTACCCGACCCGACCCGTGAAATGCGTACCCGACCCGCGGGTACGGGTCGGGTACGGGTAAACCCGCGGGTACGGGTATACCCGCAGACCCCTACCATAAATGCAGATCTGGCTGGATCATGCGAACACGCACAACACGCATACATTTTGGTATAATAATAGGCCTACGTGCAAACCACGCTTTTGCCAATAAAAGAGAGAGAGAAGAGACAGACAGACAGACAGACAGACAGACAGACAGACAGACAGACAGACAGACAGAGACAGAGACGGACAGACAGACAGACAGAGAGCTGTCCGTCGGTAGATGGACTCAGTCGATATAGCGACGTGGGCGATCTTCGTTACAGTTTGAGAGAACGCTGATATAGGGTTGCCAGGTGGTCGCGAGAAGCTCGAGTTGGGCTACTTTCAATGCGCTGGCGACCGATGTGGTTGTAGTAAAATATCGTCCTCGCGTCCTCTAAATTTGGGCTACTTTTGAATGGTCCTGCTCTGGGTTTCGTCGCTACTGATCTCTCTGTTCCGCACTCACTCACCATCATCTGCCTCAGACTCTTCTACCCATCACCCCACAGGCCTTTTCCCCTCCCAAATTTAAGACTCACCTCTTTGAGAATGCCTACCCAAATCAATCCGATCCTCAGCCTTTTAAGCTTTCTCGTACTCACAAAACCCGCCGAAGCAGCTGCTCTGCCGCTCTCTGTGAACCGGATTCGGACCTCCAATGGACATCGTTCTTTGGACAACCCCTCGTGAATAAGCTGATGCTTTGCGATTGGCTTTAGAGTAGCGCTTTAGAAATTTAGAGTTGGTGGTTACGACGATGATTATGTGTTTAGTCAGCATATTTGAATGTAAGTTTCAGTTGATGGCTTTAGCAATGTTGTGGGGTTTCTCAGAATTTGGTGCTGGGTCCTCTTGTGGGAACAATAATTATTGTACTGTACACCACAAGGTACATCGTTGCCAGTCAGAGGAGTTGCTGCGACGGGTTTTGCTTAGGACGAAAGCGGTTGGAAGGCTGAGGTGGATGGATCAGGATAGAAATTCTTAGAGAGGTGAGAATTCAGAGAAGATAGCCATAAGGGTGATAGATGGAGGAGCTTGAGGCAGGTGATGGTGGGTGAACATTGACTTTATTGAAGGAGATTGTTCCAGATTATAGGTGCAGAGTAGGCACTATTTCTCTTGCCAGGGTCAAAGGGGCAGAGTACTTACTGGTCCGTGCAGAGTCGCTGGTGCTGAGTACTTGCGGTATATTCATGAATACCAGTCGTGACTATTTACCTAAGTTTCCATTGTTTGATGCTTCAACTATGAACAGCAATATAGATACTTGAAATTCTTTAAAATTCTGAACAGGTTAATAAATCGTTATTATCATAGCATGTCTTAACCTAAACACTTTACGATACACTCATAAATCCAGATGTGGCTGGATCATGCGAACAGGCACAACACTTCAATCAATCAATCAATCAATGAAACTTGATAAAGCGCCCTTCAAGATATCTATTCAGAGGCGCTCGAAATACTTGAAACACTTGAAATTCTTTAAAATTCTGAAGAAGTTAATAAATCGTTATTATCATAGCATGTCTTAACCTAAACACTTTACGATACACTCATAAATCCAGATCTGGCTGGATCATGTGAACAGGCACAAAAGGCATACATTTGGTAAAATAGGGGTATACGTGCAAACCACGCCATTGCCAATTGGCGTTTAGAGTAATTACGCGCAGATAAGGACTTATCAGAGTTTTCGTATGATTTTGACCTATAAACCGAATCAAGCAAGAGCATAGAATTACAAAGCGCTTAAAATGGATGTCAATGTTAGTATGTATTCCACAAAAACGGCTGTATAATTATTGTGCCATAGCCTATACGAACGGTGAGAACAGTTATAAATGAATTAACCCTCGGGCTACCAAGCTTTTTTTTGTGACACGGACTACCAAGGGGGGGTGGTTACCACCCCCCCTGGATTTCGGGTTTGGTTTCACATATCATTTCTTGTAATACACCAATGGATTCAGCATTCAATTCTGTACAGAATGGTATATTTAGTTGTACATTATGTGAATGCACATCGAAATTACATCATTTTTAACAAAGGAACCGATAATTAGCGATATTTTATATTATTGCGTACATTTTGTACCTTTTGGATAAACAAATATACGATTATGTGTGTTTTGAAACTGATCTGTGTATCCAAGATACACAAATACATACCTACACATGTTTATATACGTATAAATATGCATCCATACATATATATATGTACATGTATGCATGCATACATGTACAATGCTGCATTCAGCCATTTTCACACAGATTACGCGTATCATTATTTATTTTGATCACTTCCGGTTTTCAAAAGACAAACATGTAAGTATGCAAATGAAGCCCTACATTCCCTCTAAAGAATGGTATATTTGTTTCTCTTATAGGAAGAATAGTCAATAAGCTACAGTCGAAAAACTAGGGGGGTGGCATCCACCCCCTGGTGCCTCGGGTAGGGGAGGACGGGGCTTGTTGTCTCAAGGGTATGTTGTCTCAACAATCGTGTAGCAAAAACTGTATGATCTTTTGTGCGCTGACGTCATTAGGATGCGTGTACATAACATCCCGATCATTTATAAACAATTTAGGTTAATATAGCTATAGAGGTTAGTCAACGGGTAACATGTCGTTTTTTTCAGAACCCAAAATCATCTGTTTGCATGTTAATGATTTTCATTGTGTTAAAAGGCTTTTACACATATACAAATTATTTTGAAACCGTTATTTAGCTTATAAACCTGCTATATTAGTATGCAATGAACTGGAACGTTGAAGGTACGTGCTGTGGGCTGGTGATGTTGATTTCAGAAAAAATTTGCAAGGGGTTTGTTGTCCCAATTTGTGACAACATACCCCATGCAAAATTTCAGCTTGAGACAACATACCCCGCTACTGTTTGTGTCACATTTTATTGTACTATAGCAGCTTGACTTTGTAATTTGCAGGATAAAATGATGCATCACACTCATTCACTCCTTCATAACAGCCCGACTTGATTTAAGCACTGCTCACTCTATGTTGATCTGGCAGGTCAGCGGCTGGAATGCCTAAATCGGGTCTGACGCTCTGCTGCACGCCTAATCGGACGCATCCTCAGATTAGGATAAATATCTGGCTACATGCAAGACGTGCTGCGCTGGCACCCATCCAGCAGCGTATCGCATACCGGATTTCTGCTTTGGTATGGCGGTGCCTGTTGGGTTTAGTCCCAGCCTACCTTCGCAAGTTCTTCTGCCCTGCCTCAGGCGACCCGTGTCGTCGCTTCCTCCTCTCTACCGAGCGGGGTGTGCTCCTCGTCCTGTTAGCCGTGCACCGTTGGGTAGTAGCCTATAAGCCTTGAAGGGGTGCTATAAGAATTTCTGTAATAATGTTGGGGGACGGCACGAAGTACTAAACAATTCAAATGTCGACATAAACTGCTGAGCCAGTTTAGTGCCGATTTCGAGTAAAATTCTTGTCAGCGACTCTGAGACTATTTGTATACTTTCGATTTTTTGTAGTTGACATAATCTGTTTTTGCTATCAGTTGACAGGTTTCATTATTTGTAGTGAGATAAGACTTTTTATCAATGATTTTGCATTTTCATACAGTATTTAGTTTTATTCTTCAGTGTCAGATGTTATTTGTGACAACATGCCCCCATCTGCGAGACAACATACCCCGATGTCGGGGCAAGTTGTCACATGTTGGGGCTCATGTTTAAACTATTTTATTAAATAGTGCTTTTTAATATTTGTGATTATTTTTGAGTCTTATTTGTCAAGGAATAGCATACCTTCCCAGTACAATCTTAGAATTGGTAATAACTTTATTGACGCGGTGTGCAGAACCAAAAAAGTGAAAATTGAGACAACAAGCCCCGTCCTCCCCTATATCGGGTATAACTTTTGAATGGCGTGGGCTACCACCATGATGTTTACCTCAAAATGTGCGCCAATGAATCTGCTACAGCTACCTAAATTGGCATAATTATATTCCATATGCAAAAAAAAAATTTATGCATAAAAACGTATGGGGGTGGCAACCACCCCCCAACAGCCCGAGGGTTAATATCGACATCAACTGCCTTTTGTGCCATAAGATGTTTGTGAACTAATGTTTTGCATATATAATGAGCACAGGTGTTCCTTAGGTTGATATATATATATATATATAATGTGTATCGATTGTTAAGCGTTTTAGTCTTAGGCTAGTTGCGCTGTCGGCTCGTGGGCGCTTGGCCTAAAGTAGCCTAAACTTTGGCTGACGATAGATTCTCTACACGTGCAGTTAGCGCGCCAAACTTAGAAACTGCTGATGACAGTGATTTTGAACTATACAGTGTAGTACAGTTGTTTTAAGGCAAGAGTTGAGTTGTTGTTATTAAACTGTGTTTGAAGAAAGAAGAAACATTCAAAGAACTGTGTCAATTTAATTCTTAAACAGTTAGAAGACGTTGAGCAATTTATATGTAGAGATAAGGAAAGTTCTTGAGGTAGGTCACAACTAAGAAAGAAAAGAGTTGGTGACATATTTGGTGGCAGCAGCGGTGGGATTCGAAACAACGTCTGGGATTCGAAACAACGTCTGGGATTCGAAACAACGTCTGGGATTCGAAACAACGTCTGGGATTCGAAACAACGTCGACTGGTGAATACGCATTCAAATCATTGGTAAATCTACGACAACGAAAGCCTCAACGACAAAGGTATAAAAGTTGGTTGTTATCAAACAAAGAACAATTCCCAATACTTCAAACACAAAAGAAAACTGGTGTTTTCCAGAAAGGACAGCACTGAAGTAAAGAAGTAAGATGGAGAAATTAAGTGTCAAAAAACAAGCAGAACTGAAGAAGATGTCTTCTGAAAGATTAAAACAGCGCTTGTTGAAGGCTGGTTTTGAAGAAGAGAAACTGAAAGATATGTCACGTGAGGACATGTTAGAAGCGCTAGCTGAAGTCTGGCTTAAGGAAGAAGCAGAAGAAGAAGGTGCTGTCGGCGGTGTTGTGGAAAAGGTTATTGAAAAACCGCCTGGACTTATGTCTATGGAGATGATGATGCAGTGGATGATGATGAAAGAAGAAAGAGAGGAGAAACGAAGACAAGAAGAGAAAGAAAGAGAGGAGATACGAAGACAAGAAGAGAAAGAGAAAGAGGAGAAACGGAGACAAGAAGAGAAAGAAATGCGACAGGAAGAATTACGTCTTCAGAGAGAAAAGGAAGAGAAGGCAGAACGTCTTCAGAGAGAAAAGGAAGAGAAGGCAGAACGTCTTCAGAGAGAAAAAGAAGAGAAAGCAGAAAATGCACGACAGGAAGAATTACGTCTTCAAAGAGAGAAAGAAGAATTGCAAAGGCAGCAATTTGAAATTCAATTAGAGCAATTGAGAAAAGATAGAGAAGATGCTGAAAGGAGAAGATTAGAGCAGATGATTGAATTTGAAAAGGCGCGGAAAAGTGACGAAGAGATACGTCAGCAACAGATTGAAGAGAAGAGACTACGTGAAGAAGAAAAGGAAAAAGTGCGAATTTCAGAGTTGGAGCGAGCAGAACAGGTTAGACAAGAAGAACTGAAATTACAGAAAGAAAGCATGGAGAAGGCGGAAGAGGAAAGACAAGAACGTTTAAAGTTGGAACAACAAAAAATAGCATTAAAAGAAGCACAACTCAAAGAGGAGAAGCGAAATAGAGAAGCTCAAGAGCAAAGAAGAGAAGAAGAACGAGAAGAACAGAAAAGGAAACAGGAAGAAAGTGAAACGATGGTTTCGAAAATAAAGAAAATTGGTGATGCCATGAAACACGTGTTACCTAAAATGCCAAACGATATGATGGAGGTGCCATTATATTTCGAAACGGTTGAGAATGCGTTTCGTAGTTTCAACGTGCAAGAACAATTCTGGGTGAAGTTACTATTGCCATTGATGACTCCGAAAGCTAGAACTGTTCTAAACAGATTGTCATTCGATGATTTAGACGATTATCAAGTCGTGAAACAGCACTTGTTAAAAGAATTCAAGTTGACACCGAGAGAGTACAGATCGAAGTTTATTGATGCGAAGAAGACAGCTGAAGAAACGTATACAATGTTTACAGCTAGGCTGAAGAACTTGCTGAACTATTATGTGAAAAGTCGCAAAGTGGAAAAGAATTTTGAGAAGCTGTTTGATTTATTAGTGGCGGATAAGTTGAAAGAATCACTACCACCAGGTCCACTACAGTTTGTATTGTCGAAGGAAGGAACTGATTGTTACGAAGCTAGTGTTGTGGCAGACCTAGCAGACATTCATGTTAATAATCGAATTGGTTTGGCAATTCCGAATAAGACAAGTTTTGGTTTTGTACCCAATGTAAAAAGAAATCAACAGTTCACTCCAAATTTTGGTTTTCATTGGAAGAGCAATCAAGAAACAGGAAATCAGTTCAGAGGTGCAGAAGTGAAACCAAATTCTCCGGTTGTTCATGAGAATAGAGAGTCGATGATGACCAGACAACGTCAGGTATATAACAAATCACCACCAAGGTTTGTCGCGAGAGAAGGCAATGCATCGTTTACTCCATATAAGAGAAAAGAAAGCATCGAACAACGAGGTGCAGTGGTGAAACGTTGTCATAACTGTGGATCAGACAGGCATTTGATGAAATTCTGTCCAGTTCCTGTTACAACCTCAAATTATGGAAAACAAGAACATTCGAGGGTGAATCGAATTCAAGTGGTTGATAATTCTGAAAGTCAAGCCACAGAACATCAGAACAATGAAACTGAAGTAAAGTCAGTGATGAAATGTCACCTTTCACCTGATATTCAGAAAGAAATTCTATTGCACAATGGAATGCAGAAAGAAATGGCTGGAAGAGATGAAAGTACAACATTGAAGAAAGTGGTATTGCAGTACGTCGAGGTAGAAATTCGTGGAACAGCAGGAAAAGAACCAATAAAAGTAAAAGCACTGATTGATTCTGGAGCAGAGGTTCCGGTGATTAGTGAAGAATTACTGGAAGGCATGAAGGTGGAGCAGATTGGAAAAGTGAACTTACAATGCGTGGCAGGAGATGCCATTCCTGCAAAGTTGGTGAAAGTTGATGTAAGGCTGTGTTGTAACGATGTGGAAGAAGAGGTAATTCCGCATAAAGTCAAATGTTCACTTACACCTTATGTGACATTGATGTGTGCTAGTATTGCAAAAATGGGAAGCACAGAAAGATTCTTGTTGCATCCAGAAATCATTGCAGAACTTAAAGCCGTGCCACAAGTGAAAATGATACAAGGAGATGTGCAAGCGAATGTAACGACGAGATTGCAGAGTCAGCGAAAGAAAGTGGTAGATGTCGAAGAGGAAAGTGAAACTGAAAGTTCAAGTGAAGAGGAAAACGAAAGTGATGATCAACAAAGTTTAATACAAGACGGTATAACAGCAGAAATGAGTGAACAAGAGATGGCTGCATGCAAGAATGGTAATCTAAATGAAACGAAAGAGGATAATGAATGTGATGTGGAGATAGCAGATTTGTTTCAAGAAAATGAGAAAGATGAAGAACAACAGATGCAGATTGCAGACGCAAGGAAATTCGAAGAACAGCAGAGACAAGATGAATCATTGAAAGCAAATATGGAAAAAGCATTACTGTTTGCAGAATCATATACACGAGAGAAGCAATTACAGTATACGAATCAATACAACAAAAGAGCGAAACATAAAGAATTTGAACCGGGTGAAAAAGTTATTGTGTTGTATCCGACGTCAACAAATAAACTGATTTCACGATGGCATGGTCCATGTACTGTCATACAACGAAGGTCCAAGTACTCTTATTTGATTGATATGGGTGACGATTGTCGAAAGATAATTCACGCAAATAAAATCAGAAAGTACATTACAAGAGCAATGAGTTGTGGATTAATCGTTGAAGAAGATGAAGACTTTGGTTCAGTGGTTGAGTTGTTGACGAAGAATGACTTGCAAGATGAAAAGAATTCACTGAATCTTGATCCTGAACAGATTAGTCATTTAACATTATCTCAACAAAAACAATTGCTGGAAGTACTGAACAAATATTCTGATCGATTTTCTGAAAAGCCTGGACTATGTACATTGGTTGAGCATGAAATTGAACTGAAACCGGAATTTCGTGAAAAAGAATTTATGGCTTACCGAATTCCACTCATCTATCGAGCAGAAGTTGAACGACAAATTAAAGAAATGCTTCAAGCCAACATTATAAAACCATCTTCGAGCAGAATGGCAAGTCCGCTGGTAATTGTTAAAAAGAAAGACGGTTCTCTGAGACTTGCCTGCGACTACAGATACATTAACTCGTTCACTGTGGATTGTAAATATCCAATGCCGATTGTAAAAGATGTTTTGCACAAAGTTGGAAAATCAAATGTGATCTCGATTTTTGATTGTCGAAGTGCTTACTGGACTTGTCCTGTTAAGCAAACTGATCAATGGAAAACTGCTTTTGTTACTCACAATGGACTGTACGAGTTTACTCGTGTTCCTTTCGGAATGATCAACTCAGGAAGAACATTTGTTAAAGCAATTAACATGGTTTTACAGCCTATAAATGAATTTGCTGAGCCCTATGTAGATGACATTGCTGTGCATTCAGATGACTGGAAGATTCATTTACAGCATTTAGATGCATATTTAATGCAAATGAGACTGCATAACATTACTCTGAACTTAAAGAAATGTATCTTTGGTAAGAGTGAGGTAAAGTTCATCGGTCATGTGGTTGGTTCTGGAACGATTCAAATGAATCCAGATAGAATTGAAAGTTTAATTAATTTGAAAACCCCAGAAACGAAGAAACAAATTAAGCAATTGCTGGGATTTTTTGGTTACTATAGACAGTTTATCAAAGATTTTGCACAGATTGCGAAGCCTCTATCTGATTTGACAAGCAAACATGTTCCAGATAAGATTGATTGGACTGATAGACATCAACAGGCATTTAATTTACTTAAAGATGCTGTACGCTCTAAAGTTGTTTTATATGTTTTTGATGTTGGAAAACCTTTTAATTTGTACTGTGATAGTAGTGATTTTGCAGTAGGAGCTGTTTTAACACAGATGGATGATAAGGGAATAGAACGCCCTGTATCATTTATAAGTCAGAAATTGACTGACACTCAGAAGAGATGGGCAACTGTAGAGAAAGAAGCCTATGCTATTGTTTGGGCTCTAAATAAGTTGAAAGAGATAATAATTGGATCTAAAGTTCACATCTTTACCGATCACAATCCTTTAACTTATCTGACTGAATCTATGTCTAAGTCTGCTAAACTGGTGCGTTGGGCTTTAGCACTGCAAACTTTTGATGTAGAAGTTAATTATAAGAAAGGACGATTAAATGTTGTAGCAGATTGTTTATCTAGATTATAAGATTGTTTATTTTACTGTATTATATAGTATTAAGTTTATTGCATAATTTAGTACCTGATGATTTCGCAAATTTTTAAGTTTAATTTGCTCAATCCAAAGAAAGGGAAGGAGGTAATGTGAACTAATGTTTTGCATATATAATGAGCACAGGTGTTCCTTAGGTTGATATATATATATATATATAATGTGTATCGATTGTTAAGCGTTTTAGTCTTAGGCCTTAGTTGCGCTGTCGGCTCGTGGGCGCTTGGCCTAAAGTAGCCTAAACTTTGGCTGACGATAGATTCTCTACACGTGCAGTTAGCGCGCCAAACTTAGAAACTGCTGATGACAGTGAATTTGAACTATACAGTGTAGTACGGTTGTTTTAAGGCAAGAGTTGAGTTGTTGTTATTAAACTGTGTTTGAAGTAAGAAGAAACATTCAAACTTCATTTAATCAAGGGGTTAGGTCGAAATCGCTGTCGTCCGTTCTCACGCTTTGATCGTCACCGCCGTAGTCGCCCGATGCACCGAGCAATAGCGAGACCAACGAACAAGCAGACGGAGAGATATAGGTCTATACGCACATAAACAAACGCGCTGGCAAGCAGACGTATACTTATACGTATAAGCAGTTGTATACTTGAATGGCCCACAATTAAAGATATACCGGGTGGCCCATTAAAAACGTTCCCAAACTTTGTTAACCCGGCAAAGATCTAATTTCAAATATCAAAATTTATAAGTCGGTTGTTTTTAGGCTACAGTGTGCTAGGCCATGTTTGTTAGAGTGGGTCGTAGTCAGATTGAACAAAATGGGAAGGTGACCAATTAGATGGCTCATTGTCTGGGTTTAGGACAGTTGTCAGATCACATGCTCTTCATATTCGACGTTATCTACAATAAAGGCCAAAGAAGATTAACTGAAAGCTCTAATAAAAGATTGCCCGTTGAAAAGTGTTTTCGGGATATTTCACACTTCAAACAATAAATAATGCTCGCTGCAAGTGACACCCGACAAGACTTTATGGCATTAGGCTGAACCAGCTATTGTAAAACTAAATCACGTGACTTCGATTTATGATGTCGTATACATGACAATAATTAGAGATGATTCTCATTTAAATACACGTTATTAATTAATCACTGAAAGATAGTGAATACCTGTAGTCTAGTTGCTGTTTAATGACACTTTATCATACCAAAGACTATTGGCGTAGCCCACCTCATTTTTCCAGGCTTGGGACTGGCAGAGTTCGGGGCTGTGGCGAAGTTATGAATGAATAAATTCCTGTATGTGTTTTTATACGTATGCACTTGTGTATGTATGCTTCTTTGTAAGTTAGTTGCTTGCATTCATTTATTTAGTGCCTCTTCAGCCAATTCCTCAGATTTCCTCTCGACCTGACTACCGAAGTGCATGATCTAACAGAATGGTTTCCAATGGCTTAGGAAATAGAGGCGTAGAACGAAATAGATGCTCGTGTCGCAAATTGCATGGACGTCTGTCCCGGAATGAAGGGGCGTTCACAGCGAAGCTTCCACGTTGCATTGCAGCATTTGGCGACGGGTCAACACATGTAATTGTAGCTGTATTTCAACATTTATATAGAGCCGCTCTCTGCTCTGGGCTACGTGATGTGAAATGTTGACAAGAAGAGGACATTTCTCGGGTAGCGAACATTGCTCCGATAACGTATTCAAGTATGCCTGTATGCATATATGCATGTGTGTTTTAGATATATATGCATATACAATTATACATATATGCATATGACTTCATTATTTTGTGCATGATAGTTTACATAGTGCCTTAATTTGAGAGATGAAAAACTGATTATGTTAACTTAGGGTCGTCCGTTAATTATGTCAACAAAATAGGGGGAGGGTTTGGAAAAAGTTTGACCATGGTTGACAGGGGAGAGGGGGTTTCGGTACAATTTGACGTCAACAAATTTTTCCCAATGAATCAACACAGACCCTTAAAAATGACAGCGAAAACATTAAGTAATGCTAAAAATGTATAAAGTGCTTAATGTTTAATACTACTAAAATGCTGGTAATAAACTAAACTCATATATTTTGAAATTCGAGATTACAATTTTTAGTGTAAAAATAAAAAAAAATGATTCTACATGTATTGAGCCATTTTGTTTCTTTTTGTATGCACATGGGGGATTGTTGACATAATTTTTTTGGGGTCCGACAATGTTTGACAGTTGTTGATCTAGGGAGTGGGTCAAAAAAGGCCTAAAATTTGTTGACATAAGTAATGGACGACCCCTTAGACATTGTGACTCAGTGTTACACTGTGAACAGAACCTGGCAGAATCCTAAACAAACCGACTTAAGAAGAGAAAGAGAGGATTATGTAAGCAAGAAAGAAGCAAATAACTAAATAAGTAAGTAAATAAATAAGTAAGTAAATAAATGAGTAAATAAATAAATGAGTAAGTAAGCAAAGTATGATTTTAGTGGTAGCATATAATAGGCAAACATGTTATGTGCAAACACAGGTTCACGATGGCTTTGTGTATGACAAGAGCTTTAAAAGCTAAATCTATCTGAGTCTCGCAAATCATTCTGAAGTTTCAAGACTTTATTTAGCATTTCCAAATGAGCTTTGTTCTCAATGGTCAAAAATCCTTTCGATTAACTTATTAAAACAACGAGAAACAGCAAATGTACGAAATTCCATTTATTCAGACATCTTACTTTAAGCCTTCGGAATGCCCTTTATAATGGCCGTTTACATGTCCGAGTACAAACACACATTAATTTTTGCGCAAACTATGTCGCAGTTTAGATGTTCTAGTTCAAGTACATATTTTATAAGCAAGCTATAGCCTATCTCAATTATTTATAATCTCAAAAATTTGTTAAAATTTAAAATGAGTCGATTGCATTTAAGCAAAAACTCCTCTTCAAAACATAAAGTTTGACGGCTGAAAACTTTGTTAGCCTATATTATAAACAATTAAACATGCGCCAACATTTTATAGAGCCATCAATTGCAAAGAAAAGCATAAAGCAGTGGTACTAAGCTGTGGCTTGTTGCAACCTAAAGTGAAAAAACAAAGCAAAAGGACCTAAGCAAAAGGACTAAAGCAAAAGACTAAAGTAAAGGTTAGTCCTTTTAGTTAGCAATGGTTAGCAAAAGGACTAAAGCAGAAGACTAAAGTAAAGTGACTAAACCAAAGGAGCCATAATTATCAAAACGACTAAAGCAAAGGTTAGTCCCTCATGTTAGGAAAATGACTAAGGCACAAGGACTAAAGCAAGCCGACTAAAGCAGAGGGTCCTAAGCAAAAGGATATGAGCAAAAGAACGAAAGCAAATCGACTAAAGAAAAAGACAACAGCAAAAGGACTAATGCAAAGGAACTTAAGCAAAAGGACCTACGCAAAAGAGCAAAAGCAGTAGTACCCAAGCACACGGACTGAAGCAAACACCAAGGCCAAAGAAACAAAGCAAAAGACTGTAGTTCAAACGTCCGTGTACAAAAGCCACACGATTGGCACAGTGAGCCTGAAAAGCTGCCACATCTTTTGACTTTTAATTACATCACGCTATCTACGTATGCATCTTCCTGATTTGCGAAGAAGTGAAACATTGCAGCAATATCGTAGGATATTATTGACAGAAAGAAGTCACTTGAGTGAATTATAAGAGATAAAGAGTTTCTCTGAAAAGACATAAAAACAGGTTATCAATGAATATTAACTTTTAAATCTCATTATCTTTGTTCATGGCTTGATCTTCTTAATCGAAATTCTCTTCCGCCATGTAGAAGGATCCATCCGAGATTTCGATGATGGATGCAACGTCTACCACAGGACTTTCACCGGACTGGAAAGGCATGGAAAAGTCGAGAAAATTAATGCGGAAACATTCAGGGTGGATAATGACCTTTTTATTGTAGGTACCTCTGGCACATCCGGTGAAGGTTCTTTTGTCCACACGTAAGTTGAAGAACTCGAGGCAGACATTCGCTTTACGCACCTTCTGGCAAAAAATGACACGTGGCTGCGAGGCTAAAAAGCAGAACGGCATTGGTTGATGCTTAGTACTGCGTTCGACGCTGGTGATATCAAACGCGTAAGGGCGGAAGGGCAGAGGCATTTACCCCCCCCCCGAAATCCAGATTCGGGAGTTCGTTTTTTTAGAATATTATAATATTCTTTATTGAAACAATCCGGTTGACAAACCGCAACCGGTTACAGTGTACAGTTATGCAATTGAAACAATTCACAAAAACACAAATGACAGAAGATATAAATCTTAACTACTAACAGAACAGACAGCCTGCAATACACGGCGCTAAAAGCAGCCTACAAAGCATGTCCGGCTACGGACTCGATCTCGGTAGGGCTCTCGCTCTATGCCAGTGTGTTATCCAATGCGCTATCAGGTTCTCAAGAAGGAGAAGGAGAAGGAATAATATGCCTGATTTCACTTTTCACAAAAGGGTGGTAACTGGCCAGGCCTACCAGCTACCGCCTACGTGCGGTATAGATATATAGGGTCTACCGTTTACATGAATAGCCTACTTAGCTCACACACGCATTATAATGTACGACGCAAATTATTCTAGATTTATTTTTGTTCTGAGCAGAGCTGGCGGCTTTTGCCCTCCCTAACACTGAAATTTCCTCAACGCCTATGGGTGATATAGAAGTTTCTAATTAACTAATTAACGCGAAGTAATCTAAAGCAATGTAAGTCAAAATATTGAAGAATCTGAATCTCTTCTAGAGTCAGCATTTAAATATATTAAACCTTAACATGACTGAAATTTTAAAACTTTCGGAAAGATATATCTGCAATTCTCATCAACGTTCAGGTCCGACTTCCTGAATGACTTGTAATGTCAAGAAAAGAAAACTCTTTTTCGAGTCCTACAAAGGCCTTCGAGTCTGTTTTATTTCCTCCACAGCAGAAATGCTTTTCAAACACTGAGCGGTAACAGTTGAGAGAGAGAGTATTGTACCAGAAAATCGCTTGTAATGGTCAACCTTACTTTATGTAACAATGCTTGAAACTGTTCGGAAAGGAACTTGTTCGGCACAATACTTTACCTCGCCTTACTATGCACTTTATTTGCCTACCCTCGGCAATATTAGGCTGTCTGGCAAAAGATGTCTAACACTGCAGCCTCACTTCTAAGACTTCTTGCTTAATATGTAACCTAGCAGATTACGATCAAGATTTTCCTTGAAGTTCACTTGAAGCATCCATCAAATGATATCTTGCACATTTTTAGAGCGACGCTTTAGAAGTCAGAAATTTGAAGACACACAAGATCACGTAGGATTAAAATCCAACTGTTGGAAAAGCTTTTAAGGAGTGACGCTAAACTATGTATACTTTCAACTTCGCCCGATGAGGCGGCAGTTATTATTCACGCTAAAATAGTCCGTGTGGTGTTATACAAAAACTTATTAGATGCGAGTGAAGCTGTGAAGACACGAACCTGGAAATTGGTTCTTGAAAACTATGCGGCCAAAAGCTTTCCCTTGGACAATCACGGTTCCCGTGTTCGGACGATATGTCACTATTAGGCAACCTAGATCAATTCAATCATAGAATCATCACTCACCTAAACATAGATTGAGAATTCGATCAAATCAACGTGGACTTTTCGATCCAAACTATTTTAAATTGTTCGATCAAGCGAATATGGATCATTCGACCAATTTAATTCATTTAGGCCTATTCGTCCCCAAAAAGACAAAATAAATCAACATTTTTGTAATACAGTATACAAATAGTCTATGTTTTTAATTGATATACAATGCAGATCAAAGGGGTACCAAAGTGCCGTTTTTTAAGGTTTTTAAGGTTTGACAACAAATTGTTTGAAATGACGATTAACATAATAGTCTTACAAAACGTCAACACAGCAGATAAAGAGAATAATTAGGCTATAAATCACTCGATAAAACACTTGGATTGTGGGACTGCGGAATCGTCAATGCACGCTGAATCTTTAAATGGAAACAATGTGATTCGTTAGATACAGGAGTCTTTGGGTAAAAGAGACAAGACTTATAATTATAATTAAACGATCATGCTGGGCGTCAATTTGGGCAACATGGAGCCAAAATTATAGATCCTGACACTTTCTCGACGTCACTATTAGCAATCTTGAAGACAGCTGCTGCTAACAGTTGACATCATCCAGAAATACTGAAAATGTATCGCGATATCTGAAATTTTGTTGGAACTTTTGCGGTCCTTTGTCCCTAGAGGCCTCTCAAAGGCGTTGAAATATAATGCAATGCAGTAGCCTACATTGCATGAAAAGAACTCGATTAATTTTCATTCATTATTATAGCCCATGTCAAGTATTTACTTTTAGACGTTTCGCTACAAAGTGACGTCGTTTAGCCATCTCCTTGATTAAGCCATTAACCTGTAGGCTAACTGCCTGTGGCTGCATGCACCGGGGATTCCTTATGCACTTCTCATCAACACGTGAACGCTGTTTCTTTAGTTTTAGTTGGGATTTGGTTGGAGCGACTCGACATAAATGACTAAAAAGACGCTTCATAAATGTACGAAAGAATGATTTAGATCGCTACCGAGTAGCCTACTTGCCTCTCACGAAAATGCCTATTCTAACGACGCGGCAGCATTGGCACGTGAGGCCACGGCAACGAAAGCAGCCGTTCTTCTCAATCCCTTCGAAGAGTTTCTCCAGTTCTTCCAAGGATGTCATTGTGTCGTCTAGCTGCACCGTTTCCAGATCGTTTTCTACAGACATCAACCAATATATTTAGGTAGCGCATTCGCGGGTTTTCTTGCAAGGCGCCGATCGCTAGTTACCGACAGAGGCGCTAAATAAATTCATGAAATGAATGAATGAATGAATGAGAAATGTTCATAAACAAAACAATTGAAGGATATTTCATCCTAGTGTGCACCCCTACAGGCAGCAGCCAAGGTCTTTTGTCACTTCTAAGTAGTTTAAGAATCTGCATAATTATGGTCTTGCTTATTTTAATCACTCATTCAATGACTCATTGAAGTAGCAATCTGGCTCAATATGCGACTCAGCAAATCATTAGCCCGTTGTTATATTCACTCATTCCTAGCTCATATACTCAGTCAGTCACTCACTCACTTCTCACACGCTAATTCAATCACTTCTCACTCACTCGCTCAATCCTCACTCAATCACCCGCTCGACGCTCATTCACCCGCTCACTCTCTCGCTCACTCATGTTCACTCGCTCAGTCACACTCGTTTACACTCACGCTCAAACACTCTCTCAGTATTTGAAGAATCATCCAACAGGATGGCTCTATTGAACTCGCCAATAAAATCAGACAACTGAATATTTATACCTGAAGAGTCATCGATGGTATTCGCTTCCACTTTGTCAAAACTGAATGCACGAGCCATTGCAACCAAGCAAACCACCATCAAAGCGCAACCAGACAACTTTTCCAGCGCCATCTTCTGAAGTTTGGTTTCAGCTGCAGATTAAAATTGAACTATGTTCCATAAAAAAAGAACAACGACCACCGGCAAATAACCATCAACAGTCCAGAATCTCATATATCATTCAGTATTAGTATTGAAGTAGAACTATTAGTCATTAAGTTGATATTAGGCACAATTCTAGTCATAAATATCATTAACGAAGATTTGCATTCACTTAAATAATAATAATAATAATAATAATAATAATAATAATAATAATAATAATAATAATAATAATAATAATAATAATAATAATAATAATAATAATAATAATAATAATAATAATAATAATAATAATAATAATAATAATAATAATAATAATAATAATAATAATAATAATAATAATAATAATAATAATAATAATAATAATAATAATAATAATAATAATAATAATAATAATAATAATAATAATAATAATAATAATAATAATAATAATAATAATAATAATAATAATAATAATAAAATCCTGAGGGATCCTTTGATACCTCGGGTAAAAAATAAATAATAAAAAAAAATAATAATAATAATAATAATAATAATAATAATAATAATTATAATAATAATGTAGTAGCAGTAGTTGTTGTAGTAGCAGTGGCAGTAGTAGCAGCAGGAGTAGTAGTAGTAGCAGCAGCAGCAGCAGCAGCAGTAGTAGTAGTACTAATAGCAAAAATTACGGTCTTCTTCACTGCTTCTGCGAATGATGATCCGTCCACTTGTCCGTCTTTTCTGACTGTAGTCCTACTTTGAATCGGTCGAACAATTTATAGAGGCAACACAGGTAAATTTCGGGAGTCAGAAAGAGGAAGTGCGATAGAAAACAGTGGTTTTAATGACCGAACAATGACTGCAATTGTTCACTCATAAAAGCCATTGTGGCACTTGTCTCAACGTGATGCCTGTTACTGAAAATTCCGTCTGAACACTTATTATCAATTAAAATTAACAGACTGTGTTCTGTTTCAGACAATGCTCTTTGTGAGTAATTAACTCTTTCTGGTAAACCATGTATAGTCCAAAGCACCTGCACTTAGGCCTACAGCCAACAGTAAACATTACGGGACCCTTGGGAGTTTAGTTATCGGTGGCCATTGTAAATTATGATAATCATGTGAACATCGCAAAGCCAAGTCTCTCATAACTTAGGGCACAGTTGACATCCGTGAGTGATGCCAGAACATGAAGCCGGATGTTGCAGACAGCTAGAGTGATTCGATTGAGGCGCAAAAGTAAGTTGGCTTGTCTTGAACATCCGTTATCGTCGTGCGATCTATTTGTACAGTCTGCTCTTAATTTGCTTTGAGCCTTTAAGCCTTTAATAAGGTGATTCAAAATGCAACAGGCACGAGACCTGATGACTATATTGAACAGGGATTCTTGCTATTGTAATTATAATCTAACATTTATACAGCGCCGTTCAGTGATTCAGAGGCGCTCCTGACCCAAGTCAGTGCTATCACTAACAAATAAAATGGACTTCAAGCATTTCCGGAACAGAGGAAGAGAAAGACTGAGGAGAATGCCTACCCTAATCAATCTGGGTCTCTACCTGTTAAGCTTTCTCGTACTCACGAAACCCGCCGAAGCAGCTGCTCTGCCTCTGTGTACCGGATTCGCGCCTACAATGGATATCGCTCCCTGGACAACCCCTCTGATGCGACGCAGCGCTCGTGAATAAGCTGGTGCTTTGCGCTTACCTATAGAGTAGCGCTTTATAAAGTTAGAGTCTATGATTACGACGACGACTAAGCGCTCAGTCAGAAGGTTTGAATGTACGTGTCAGTTGATGAAAGTAAATTTCCGTTTTTGGCTTTACAAACGTCGTGGGTTTCTTAGAATTCGGTTCTGGGTCCACTTGAGGGAACAATAATAATTTTACACCAAACCAAAAGGTACATCATTTGCCAGTCAGAGGAGTTGCAGCGACGGGTTTTGTTTGGGACGAAAGCGGTTGAAAGGCTGGGGTGGATGGATCAAGGCAGGAATTCTTAGAAAGGAGATAATTCAGAGGGGATAGCCAGAAGGATGATAGATAGAGGAACTTGAGGTAGATAATGGTAGGTAAACGTTGAGATTATTGAAGGGAAGAAGAATTTATTTCAATTCATGAACGAGATCGTTCCAGATAATAGGTGCAGACAGAGAAGTCACCATTTATCCTGAAGGGGTCAGAGGTGCAGAGTACTTAATTGTCGTTCCAGAGTCGCATGTGCTGAGTACTTGTCTTTCTAGAGTAGGAGTTACAGAGCACTTGCAGCGTATTCATGAATATCAATAGTGACTATTTACTTAAATCAAGTCTCAACCAGATATTTAAAATATAAACAGCAAGAGAAAATTAAAATTCTGTTCAAATAATTATGATCAGGTCAGTAAATGTTTTTTTTTATTATAGCGTGTCTTGAAACCTTGAAAATCTAACTACCAAAGAGTCACTAAACTAAACTGCAAAGTCGAATAAACAGGCGAAAGATTACTATGAATACATTCTAAAAGTTCAAAAGAAAACGCAGCTGGATTAACGGAACAGCGGAATGAAGCTGGATGTTAGTAGTGAAGTTGATCACACCATCTCGTCGTCCATGCCAGGAAAGTTCTTCTTCATGAGAATTCTTTCTTTTATGAGAAGTATTTTCTCTTCCGTCTCGTAGAGCTCCGGAAACCCTGCTGCGCCCAGTTTCGATGCCTTCATCCCGTCAACAGCGTTGTCGAATGGATAGTCAAAACTGTAGCTGCCAAGATCGATGGTCAAAAGCGTTGCATCGCTGATCAACAAATATGCGTCACCTATGACCTTTAAAGGTTTGATTGACCAAAGTCCGTCAACGAAGAAGCAGACAGCCTTTCCTTTAGTGATTTCGGATTCGTTGCATGCGAAGTATAAGAATGGATCTAGAATGCTTACGAAAACACAGATATAATGCAAAAGAGGCATTTCTTGAGAGGATCGATAGTTCAAACAATCGTTCACCCCTCACGTGCTCACTCGCTCACTCAACCACTCGCTCACTCACTCACCGACTCAATCAATCAACCAGTCGAATGCATCAATCAAATGAAATCAATCAATCAAATGAATCAGTAAGCAATCTATCAATCTATCAATCAATACACCAGCAAATCAATCAATCAATCAATCGTGTCCTCGTTCGATCGGGCATTAATTAATCTAGTTTTCGCCTGAGGTCCTAGGAACTCAAGGGCCATTGAAGATCAACCGAGATAATCTAATCTCATCCGCCGTCTTGTATTAATTATAACACCGCTAACTTTTTCTACATAACCGTTTTCAAAGCGTCCAAGACTTCAACTTATGATCGTTTCAAATGAATTCACAGTACAAAGTCATCATTCAAGTAGATTTTCTTCTGAAGGGTCTTCTCCAGAAATCTTACGGAATAGCTTGAGTATTACAGGGTCGTTGAGTAAGTGAGCGTGCGGATCGCGGTTCGCCTCCCGAAGGTGGACTATTTCAGAGATTTAAATCGCGGGCTAACATGGTCTGCACACGGGGACTTCAAATGGCGTGGCGTCCATTCAAACGGTCAGCGGTGGTGAAGGATCTCACCCGATCAATTCATTGAAAAATGAGTAGGGTCGAGGCCATATTATAAGGGCGCTATATATGAAAGCATGTACATTTGCAGTAAGATGCCTCTATCACCAATCAGTTTGATTTGGTAACAGTCGTGATCTTGGAAATAAAGAGCAAGTCGTGCGATGCTCTGGCCCCGTGTCCATAATCTTCGGACAAGTCTCAAGGGCCTGAGGGAGGAAAATGAGCACCCCGCATGAGTTTCTCACGGGACGTGGGGGCTACACGTTTATGACATTGTGGATCGTGAGTTTAAATCTTAGGCTAACAACATCGCGTAATAAGATGATATTCGATCAATCGAGTACTTGTAAATTCACCTGCTTCCTGGGATAAGATATTGTCTTCATTCATATACAGGTCAACGTAAAATCGATCCCAAATACTACACAACGTTAGGGTGACTGAAAGCAAAAATAAAAAAAACATCAAAGTTGAGAATGCCGCAGTAAATGATAATCATTGTTCGTACATGACATGTATTATGCATTTATGCATGTATGCATGCATGCATGCATGTATATATGTATGTATGTATGTATGTATGTATATATGAATGTATGTATGCACATGCATGTATGTATGTAGCCTATGTATGTATGTATGTGTGTATGTATGTATGTATGTATGCATGTATTTATGTATGTATGTATTGTATACATATATGTACTTATGTACGTAGAATATATTTTTATGCAGAAACTTGTATGCATGTATGTATTCAATTATGTACGAATGACTGTATATTGGAGATTAAGCGTACAATACAACGGTGTTTGATATTGCCCCACTCCAGCGTTCAAAAGTGCACATATGATCATACGACTTAACTTCGATGGCGCCGAGCATTTGCGAGTGAAGGACTTGCTAAAGGTTCCTAATACATGTACAATAGTGTAGGCCTACTCTCAATACTACTCTATTTAATATTGCCCTGCTTACAGAGTTAAGAAGTGCTCACATGACCACGCGACAGAACATCGATGGCCGTAGCGAGGCATGTGCCAACGGTGCCACGGCACAGGGCGCAACTGAAGAGGGGGCGCAAATTTTGAGGCGCAATGATTTAATTACTAATTACTTCATCTTGAAATATGAAATATACATTATAAATGAAATAAATGTACTAAACTGAAATAATACCAATTTAACAAATCTGGCATAGACCGAAATGGGCGCAGAAGCCAAATAGATAGAACTGCCCTGATTGGTGAAAATTTACGTTGGGAAAAGGGCGCTTGCGATACCGCTCTATGATTGTTGGAAAGCGAGCGAAAGAAAGCGGTTCTTTAGGCGCGTAGTTTAGTCTATAAAACGAGGCTCTTAGACGATTTTGCATGCACCGTCCCTGCTTACGGGAAAAATTGCATTGCTACTGCATGAATGGACGCAGTGGCGTAACGAAGGGTTTCAGCGCCCGGGGGCAAGGGTTGATGACTGCACCCCTTTAAAAAATGTTTATTGACTTTTAATCGTTCTTGTCATAGTACTGTGTACCACTGAAAGCTTGGCCTAGTATCTGAAGAGCTGAATAGCGGGCATTAGCGGCTATTGGCTCTATACAAGTTACCGTATGGACGAGGCCCCCTAGGCTTGCTTCATAAACCCCGTGTTGATTGCACGATGGGACACCCATGTCTTGCGGTGGGGAATTGAACCCGAGGGAAGTCGAATCCTTTCCTCATGGAACTTGCCAAAAACTCCCTGTCCTCAAGGTCCCTTCAACAGCGAAATAAATCTGAAGTGACTAAAATGAAATGTTAATAGAAGCACAGTAATTTCGGTTCTATTTGCTTTAAAAGAAAAAGCCTTAGTCAACAGATTTGGTCATTATTGGTTGAGTTTATCTTTGAGGGGTGGCGCGCTAGATTTTCGCTTGGCACAGGGCACTATTATAGCTTGCTATGGCCCTCTAAACCGTGGCTACCTCGGGCAAGACTTGAACCCGTACTATCCGGGCTGAAGGTCAAAGGCTTTGACGAATCGGCCACCGTGCCTCACAGTCATAACCCTTTCGGTGCCTCAAGATTTCTAACGCGCACAATCAACATCATGAGCGATAGGCAGTTAATTTCAAGTTAAGATAGAGTTCAAGATGGAAGTGTCACGAAGGTAGACGGTCATAGAGCTACAGTTACGGGTGTCATTATTAACAAGTGATTGAATAGACTTACAATTGCCACTGAGGTCACTTGTTTGGTTGTTAACATAGCCGGAGCATATGCAATATAATGCGAGACCCTCGCCTGCGCAGGAACAGTTTGGATGTCCAACGGGTTTTGAGTCGGAAGCAGCTGAAAATTCTTCCACAGATGTCCGCATGTGAACGACTTCAGAAGCCTTCAAAGCAGCTTTTTCTGTGGGAAGAACCGTTGTAACATTTTACAAGTATGCATTTATGCATAATATGCAATTAAGTTTGTATCATTATTATTACAGTAATTCATATAGCGCCCCTTCAATACTCTACTCAGGAGCGCTCCCAGCCCAACCCCGGTCCTACAGTACAGTCTTAAGTCTAGAGAGGAGCAGACGGAGTAACCCAGAGGCGTTAGCCACTGCGCCACCGGGATCCCATTCCAGGTCGCAGTGCCAGTCACAGAGAACGCACGGAGCTGTCGGATAACGGCGCATCAACGAAGCACAAGGAGCTCGTCTTGCACAGCCGAGCGAGGAGAGCCGCGGCGCTAAAGGAACATTAAATTCCCCCCGAATACGAGGAAGCCAGGCCCTCAGTGCAGCCCCGGACCAGTACAGAGACCCGGTAGGTAATGAGCTGCGGTGGGGGAGCCAGTTAAGGACATCCCGCATGTACCTCGCGACTCGGCTGAACTTAGGGATGAGGCACACTAGGCGGGCAGCCGAGCGTAGGACACTATCCAGACATTTAAACCGGCAGGCCGAGAGACGATTTAAATGGCGCTACAGTAGTCCAGGCGAGATACTACGAAAATATAGTGAACGAGCGTCGAGGCAGCACCAGTAGAGAGGGAGCGGTTTATCGCTCGGAGTTGTTGGAGCTGTTAGTAACAGCTACGGCAGAGGAGAATGATATGTTGGGTGAATGTAAGCTCCTATAGTCTGATTCCCAGGTCCCGGACTGAGAAGCAGAAGGTGAGATGCGAAAATTTCAGGGCTAGGGACTCAAGATCAATTTTAGCCATCCATTGAGAACATGTATGTTTGTGCGTTGTGTTTGAACACGTGTATAATGTAGGTATGTGCTTGTATGTGTGTTTGTGCATGTGTTCAAACGCGTGTATGAATGTAGGCCTATGTACGTACTGTCTACACGGTGATTCATTAAAAAACGTCCCCCTGCATGTTTTACTGTAACTCCGTCAAATGTCATGCTATGTGAAAGAAATTTTAAAGGAAGACAGAGGAGTTATTTCTAAACATTAGGAAAGTTAAAGTTTATGTTCAAATTGACCCCCTTTGGAAGCTACGCATGCGCGAAGACGAGTACGCCACTGTTTGACTGATTCATCAATGATGCGCTGATCCATTTCGTCCTATGTCTCCACAATCCGTCTTCGCATCTCACTGACATCACATATTCGAGATCTGTAGACCTTCTCTTGCATGACACTCCATATCTTATATATAGTCCACTGGATTTAAATCAGGGCTGTTGGGTGGCCACAAAGTAGGCGGGATGAAATCAGGTATTTCAGTTTCCAGCAACGCAACAGTGTCCCGTGCTCTGTGCGCAGGAGCGCTATCCTGCTGGAAGATGAAATACTCATCGGTAATGTCACGAATGTCTGGTAAAAGGCCCTGTTTTAGTAGAACATCTCTGTAATATTGTCCATTGACCTTAACACCGTAATTTTTATTCTTTCTTAGAAATGTTATAGCATGTTTATCTTCTTCGGTAAACACCATTTTGTCGAGATAGTCGTGACGTCATTAGTTTCGTCATTCGCGTTACGTCATTTTGGCTTTGAATGTGAAACAATTTATGTAGCACTTGGCTAGAGCATCACGCGTCATTGTTCTGAAATTTCAATAAAATTGATGGTCATCTACATGAGTTATGCTAACTTATGTAGGGGGACGTTTTTTAATGAATCACCGTGTAGATTCATTCATTCAAGTATTTTTAAGCACCCTTGAAGGAAACTAAGCAGAGGTGCCCCAGACTCTAGCAGGGCCAAAAAGAACAGTTTTCAAGCGCCTATAGAATGTGTCTCAGAGAGTGACCTAGGGAAAAGACGCAGCTCAAGAGGGACGCTATTTTATGCATACATTTAAAAAACATATATTGCCTTTCGACGCATGAAACAATTAAATGATAAATGAACTAACCATTCAGAATATCAAACATGAATTTGGCTTCAGCTGCTGTGAACATCTGGACCACACCGAAGACGAGGAATGCCAATATCATGATCTGCTTCATACTCGTGCTTTAGCTAAAAGACAATCCGAAGATGAAATCTGTGAAAATGTATAGCATGCGGATTGAATAACTATCTTAAGGTAAACTAGGTTTGATCGTAATCGTAATTATAATTGCAGGTTTATATAACGTCAATTCAAGAGCAAGCTAAATGAGCGCTGCTGCAACAACAACAACAACAACAACAACAACAACAACAACAACTACTACTACTACTACTACTACTACAACAACTACTACTACTACTACTACTACTACTACTACTACTACTACAACTACTATACTACTACTACTACTACTACTACTACTACTACTACTACTACTACTACTACTACTACTACTACTACTACTACTATTAATTCTACTGCAAAATTATCACTAATAGTTCTATCGCTACTACTACTGCTACTTCACAGCTTTTTCTCTAATGTACTCATAGTTTATCTTCTATTAATTGTCTTCTATTACCATAAACTTTCAGTAGAAAAGTAGTTGACCACAGCAGAGTACCGTACTCCTCGACGAGTTAAAATCAGCCTCGAACTGTCACTGCAAGTGTGAATGGATGAATTTATAGCAATGTGTCTAATTGCTTTAAATTATCAGAGCAGTTCTCTCAAACGAGGCGATGTTGACGCGGACGATGAGAGTCATGTGTGTGTTTTACTTGTGACTTTCTCCAATGCCTCAATTAATCAGTTAAAAATGCGTTTGATTCGTCAATAAAAAATGATGAATACGAATTTTTGAGTCGTCGCATGAGTGTGAATTTTTCTTATCGGTTTATACTGACTGCAGATCATACGAGGCAGACACTGACTGTGTGACAAAGGATCAGTTTATCACCTGATGTTGTCAGCATTATATTTTTTAACACCGCACGCGCGATGGGTGTGCCTCTTTACTGTGGTGAAATTCGCAACTTCTGTAAATTTTTAGGGGCAGATTTTTGATACGGTTCGGATTTTTGCGTTGCTGAGTGCATGCTTCTCACCTGTTAACTAACTGAACTTTAGTAATTGTGTGATTTTAGAGTTCGCGAAGTGCAACTCCCATGTAATTCTGATGACGTTTGTTACCAGAGATGTGAATAGCAATTTACGACCGGTACGAAAAACAAGTCGTTGCTAGTGACGACGCATTATGTGACGTCATGAACTTCAACCGGTTCAGATTTCAGAATTATTAACTACATTTTACGTTTGGTCAATCTAAAAATGATACCGTGCCAATTGCAGGGTTATTGAGTACATTTTATGTGGTGTCTGACCGGAAATGTTAACCGGTTCAAATTCGAGGATTCTGGACGGACTTTTTATTATGGGTAAGATAGGCCGGTAGGTACGAATTTCATTTCAACCGCTATTCCGTAGAAAGTCCATCCATCCATCCATCCATCCATCCATCCATCCATCCGTCCGTCCGTCCGTCCGTCCGTCCGTCCGTCTGTCTGTCAGATCTGTCCGTCAATCAATCAATCAATCAAGTCCATCCTATCAATCTATCTATCAATCAATCCATCCATCGAGTCATCCATCAGATCTGTCATCCATCCATCCATCCATCCATCCATCCATCATTCATTCATCCATCCACCTATCATCCATCCATCCACATCCATCCATCCATCCATCCATCGTCATCCATCCATCCATCCATCCATCCATCCATCCATCCATCCATCCATCCATCCATCCATCCATCCATCCATCCATCCATCCATCCATTCATCCGTGATTAGACACGTAGGTTTTCACTTAATAGAATATTACATGTTACATATTTCGCCTCTGAGTAAGTCTCTTGAAGAGACGGTATATAAATTCTCGGAATGAATGAATGAATACACATAACATAATTATTGCACATTACATGGTCATGATAATTTGATGCGTTACGTCTATTATTGTCTCGTGACAAAAAAAATCATAGCCAAGTCACGGGATATAATACTGAGATGAAGCCTGATGATTGTTTCTGGCCCACGAAGTTATGGCGGATGTCACAGACGTTCAGAGCAAGTCGTTCGAAGTGTTTACAGAGTCAATGCTCCTGAACACGTAAAGAAGTCGAGCTGTATAACTGTCTGCTCTCATGTTGCGATGGGCCTTCAGACAAAATTAATCATTCGAAATATGATGAGCACGTGATCTGACAACTTCCATGAGCCTAGGCACTTGTGAAGTTCTTGTCTGTTAAGTATTTCCACTTTTGTCACGCATCACATATAGGCTACGTACCGTCTGTATGTGTGTGCATGTATGTTTGAAGGCTTGTATGTATAAATGTATATACTTTTTATTGTAATTGTAATTAAAATCTGACATGCATAAAGTGCGACTCCTAGAAACAAACTTATCAGAGGTGCTCCCGACCTGAACCAGTGAAATTACTGACGAATAATACAGACTTAGGTGCTTGTGAAACTGTGGGAGGGACAAACTGAGGAGCTCGAGCCGCAGCTCTCGAGAAAGGCGATTCCAGCTGGTCGGCCCAACGTAGGTAAAGCTTCCAGACTGAGCTGTAGCAGAACGCATAAGAGGTCCACCCTGGTGCAGTCCACCTTGGTGCAGATACTGAAGTGAATTAAAGTAGTGACCGCACGAAAGGAGAGGCAGCGGCGGATAGTACAGATCTGACGGTGGTGGAAGTGGTATGTATGCTATGTATCGAGTATATAAAACGTATCTGTTAATGAATATGCGTTGGCTCGCGTTATATTAATTGCAGTTGAACATTTATATATAACACCACTTCACAAAATCCGGTTATGCTGCAGCTATGTAACATCATTGTCTTTCCATCAACGATCCTATCTTGTTACCAGCCAAATAAATTCCGCGTTTCCGAATTCAGTCTCAGCCGATTGAAGACATCCTTTACCTTAGCTTACCTTAGTCCTTCCCGTGCAGGACTGCACATCGGTCAACGCAGTTTTTCCATTCTGCTCTGTCAATATATACGAATCACCTCGATGGCGCATCCTCCAACTGTCATCTCCAGGACATCCACTCATACTTAAAATACCACGATTGACTGTTGCGTTATTATTTTCTTGTTCAAATAACAATGATTATAATTATTAGTGGTTATCATTGTTAATTTTCAACTTCTTTTGCGCCAATATATACAGAATCAACCGATGGCGCATCAAACCAAGCCGTGACCAGGCCAGGTTGTTGATAGCTATTACTTTCAGAATAATCTTCACGTTTGGTGTTTGCCGTAAAAGAGACTAGAACAGGAGTGTTGGTGCATAATGCGAGGAACCTGATTAAGGCTTGGTTTGCTTTTCCATCGGATGATGCCTTGTGCATTAGACGCCAGCTGCAACAGAAATATAACTAATGAACAATTAATTACAATTGGAGAACAAAGAGTCCTTATTTCACATAGTCTTTGGCAAATGGCAAAAAGCACAGCAACTTGGAACCGTCCTCACTTGAAATACAACAGGAGTCAAAGTATTTAATGTAATTTAATGGAATTGATTGTAACAAAACAGTAATAATTATATTGCCTATCACTTTTCACTATGCTATGAAATCCAAAACAAATCAGTATGGGGCATTATGGCAACTAGATCAGTATGGTAGTACAACGAGCTACCTCTTAAGTTATTGGAAAATACATTCAACGTAAGAATTACGCTGTAATAAGAGCTTACGCAAACATATTCAAACATCGTTGACGAAAATAAGTCACTTGAGTGAATGTCACTTGAATGAATAAGTCACTTGAGTGAATAATTCACTTGAATGAATAAGTCACTTGAATGTCACTTGAATGATTAAGAACTTTAGAGTTTTTGCGGTGAATTTTCGCCTTTAAATATCATTATCTTCGTCGATGGCTCGACCTTCTTCACCATAAACGTCTCCCTCCAAGTACAAGGTTTCCTCCGAATTTTCCTCTACGACAGGAAACTCGGCGAACGGGAGATGCATTGAGGAGTCGAGAAACTTAATGCGGAAACAGCCAAGCTTTATATTGACTCTTTTGCCAAAGGCTTTGGCAGTAATCTTGGTACATCCGGTTAAGATATTCTGGTCCACGCGGAAGTCGTAGAACTGGAGACAGATCTTCGCCACTTTGTAGTT